>LFZO01001319.1:0-11664 GCA_001578225.1 Pseudocercospora musae | reverse complement strand
CTTCTAAAGGGCTATAGTATCTTTATTAGAGATATAGACGTTAGCGAGAATCTATATAAGAATCGTCGTACGTAATAAAGGAACGGAAGGATAGCTATTAGCGCTATACTATAGAAAGAAATAACTACTCTATCCTTAAGGACTACGATACTAGTAGTATATATAGAAGAAATAACTAGTTTGTCCTTTAGGACTACGATAATAGTAGTATATATAAATAACAATATATTCTCTATCTCGATATTTCGCAATTTCCGCCTTTCTAATGTTTCTATTGTTCGCTATAAACCTATTAAATTTTTAGGTTTAAACCCGGATAAACTTCCGGTTCCCTAAGATTAGATCCGGACAAATGGGTTAGGTTCGGTTTTGAACCCGAACCCAACCCGAACTAACCTACTAGGACGTCTAATTAGAATAGAAATTTCCTTTTCTTAATCTATTTTACTATACTTTTTATAGTCTTTCTATTATAGAGTATCCTAGAATATATCTTTATAGCTATTTATTTTATATCTATAACTAGTAATAGCTATTTCCTAGTTAGGGATTAGAGGAAACTAGGAAACGATCTACTAACTATCTCCTAATCGACTACTAATCGACTATCCTAACTACTAACTATCTCCTAACTAACTACTAACTATCTATCGACTATCTACTAACTAACTACTAACTATCTACTAACTATCTCTTAACTAACTACTAACTATCTACTAACTATCTACTAATTAACTACGAACTATCTATTAACTATCTACTAGCTAACTACTAACTAACTATCTACTAACTAACTATCTACTAACTACTATCTTAGTATATTGTCTACGTCTCTACTTAGGAAGATTATAGAGAAGAAGTATAGTAGATATAGTAGAAAAGAAGTAGAACTAGGAGAACTTAGTTAATAGTTAGTATTACTAAGCTATACTAACTAATAAGTTAGATATAGAAAGAAAGAAGTATAGCTAGAATAGTAGGAAACGACTAGGGCTAGGATAGCTTAGTTATTAGTTAGTAATACTAAGCTATACTAACTAATAAGTTAGCTATAGAGAAAGAGGAGTATAGCTAGGATAGTAGAGAAGGACTAGAACTAGGATAGCTTAGTTATTAGTTAGTATTACTAAGCTATACTAACTAATAAGTTAGCTATAGGAAGAGAGGACTAGGATAGATTAGATAGCTTAAGCTATCTATCTATAAGATATTTAGGATTATAGTTCTAAAGAGAAAGAATAAAGATAATTACTAGAAGAACTATAATAGCTAAGTATAGTTAGATTAGTCTATTATAATAATATCGATAGTAATAGTTATTCTATTATAGTAGTAGATATTAGTATAAAGTCTACTATATAGGAAAGATTAGGATTCGATCCTAATCCTAATCCTAATCCTTATATCTCTATCTATTATCTTATTATTACTAGTATCTTCTATAAGTCTTAACTACTATTAGATTATTACTAGTACCTTTAACTAGATCCTTTACTTATTCCCTAACTACGTAACCTTTATATTATATTACTACTACTATCTAGTAGCTTCCTCCTTCGACTAGATCCTTTACTTATTTCCTTACTATATAACCTTTATATTATACTACTACTACTATCTAGTTACTTCTCTCTTTAACTAGATCCTTTACTTATTTTCTTACTATATAACCTTTATATTATATAGCTACTACTACCTTATAGCTTCCCTTACTTATTAGATACTTGAGCTAACTACTAGTACTCTTAAGAAAGTTAAAGAAACCTTAATCTCGATTATCAATCCTTCCTTCTTTCTACTACTACTAACTAACCTTAAGTATAGTTAGTTACTATTAGTTCTCTTAGATATCTCTTCTAACTATTCTTCTAGCCTCTATACTATTATATTCTCTTTAGAACCGTTAGTACTTCCTATCTATTATCTCTCTAAGATCCTAGTTATAATTAGTAAGTATACTTCTATCTAGACCTTATATAGAGTATTTCTAGTCTACTAACTCTTTCCTTAGAAGTCCTTATAATAGTACTACTATCTAGTTTATATATTATATAGACTATTAATAATATAAGACTTTAGAATAGCTATTATACTATAACGAAGCTAACTACTAGCTACTATACTACTCCTAGTACTATTATATACTATATAGAGGAATACTAGAATAGAGTAGAGTCCTACTAGTATATAGTAAGGCTTGTAGCTATATAGCCTAGTAAGAGTATACTTAACGTTATATATAGATCTAACCTTACTAGCTTACTTATCTACGAGATCCTTAGTAGAAAGAATCCTTCTATATTCTTTACTAATATAAGTAGTACGCTACTTACGTAGATAGAAGCTAAGCTTTACTATCGCTCCCTAGAACTACGTAGCTATTACTACTAGCTAGGTAATATTTATAAGATAAATATTCCTACTATAATTAAGGCTTTTACTAACTAAGAGAATAGTTTTAATATTATTCTAGTCTATCTCTTTCTAAACTACTTCGAGCCTAATAGTTATCCTTAGGTAATTACTTATCTTTAGATACTACTAGTACTAGGAGGTTACCTTATTATCTAGTTCGATACTCTATTATCTAGTTAGTATATCTAGGATAAGCCTTATAACGTAATTACTACTAGCTAGTATATAGTTAGTTATAATACTAATTAGGATAAGATAGAAAAATAGATAATAGATATAATACTATCTTAGATTATCTAGGTAACTCTCGTAACTAGAGGTAACTATATCTATCTCTAGAACGATTTATACTAAATTATTATAGAGGATAGTAGTATACTAGACTAGTTCGTAATTACCTTTAATCTATTAAACCTATCAATTAATAGGAATTAGGCAATCTAGGAAATAATAAAGCTAACTAGTTTAGGAGACTTATAGACTACTAGCGATCTTAATATAGTATAGTAGCTTATAATCTCTAATATCCTCGAGGATTCTAGACTTAGATATTCTACTAGGTATTAGGCTATAATCTTTATATATAGTATATATATAGTCTATACTTAATAAGGGAAAATAGCGAGGTTATAGCTTTCTCTATAGATAAGGAATAGGATTAGCTATTCTAGAGTCTATAGAGTTTAATTTCTTAACTCTATAGCTTAGAGTACGTACTTCTTAAAAGCGTTATTTTTATAGAAATATCTCTCTCTCTCTTTAAATTAAATTATAAGAAGCCTTAGTATCTCTTTATATCTTTAGAATTAAGTTCTACTATAAAGAGGCTAGACTTCTTAGACCTATCTATTTTTAGCTATTTTAAGGATATAAATAATAGCTAGATACTTCCTCGAAGTACCTATAGGACTATCCTAGTACTAGAGACTAGCTCTATATATATAATCTCTTATAAGAGATACTATCTATCTTTCTAGAGTAGAGATCTATAAAGAACTACTACGTTCTCTTATCTCTACTTATAGAGACTATAATCTTCTATAGTCTAATATCTACTACGAGGATTATATAGACGTACTATAGATCTATAAGAAAGCTCTCCTATATCTATAGAATAGTACCTAGTATAGTACTCGCTAGTAGAGACTATAATCTAATATAGTCTAATCTCTATCCTAAGAACTATATTAATACTCTATAGACCTATAAGAAAGCTTATCTCGTCTACTATAGGTAGGCTACTACTAGGTAGGAAATATAAGTCCTTAATAGTACTATAGACGTTATAGGACCTAGTATTACTATAAGTTCTATAAATAACGAGACTTCGATTAAGCTATAGAGATTCTTTACTAACTAACTATTCTAATTCCTAACTATATTCCTTACTACTTCCTAACTAACTACTAACTATCTACTAACTAGCTATTAACTATCTATCGACTATCTACTAGCTAACTACTAACTACTATCTTAGTATACTATCTATATTTCTATTTAGAAAGATTATAGAAAAGGAGTATAGCTAGAACTAGTTAGTATCGTTAAGCTCTACTAACTATGAAGTAGATCTACGAGAAAGCTCTTCTCGTCTACTATAGAAGGGCTACTACTAGATAGGAGATATAAGCCCTTAATAGTACTATATATATTATAGGGCCTAGTATCGCTATAATCTCTATAAATAATAAGACTTCGATTAAGCTATAGAGATTCTTCGCTAACTAACTATTCTAATCCCTAACTATATTCCTAACTATCTATCTAACTACTATCTTAGTATACTATCTATTTCCTACTTAGTAAAACTATAGGAAAGGAGTATAGCTAGGACTAGTTAGTATCGTTAAGCTCTACTAACTATTAAGTTAGCTATATAGGGAAAGGATAGACGTCCCAGTGGGTTGGGTGCAACCCGAGAATTTGGGTTCGGGTTCGGTTTCTTGGCAGGAACCGGACCATTGGTGTAGGTTCGGGTACAGAACCCACTACAACCCGAACTTGACAAAACTCGACAAAAGTTGTCGCAATCTAGCCGGCCTTTTGGCAGTATGTATCGCATGTATTGGTCGTCGCATCGCGTCAAATTGCGACCGTAGAAGTGTGTAGCCGGCCATGTAGCCGGCCTTTAGAGATTTGAACCCGAGGAATTTCGGGTTCTTGGCATTGCACCCGGACAATCGGGTTGGGTTCGGGTTTCAACCCGAACCCAACCCAACCCAACCTACTGGGACGTCTAGGAAAGGAGTATAGCTAGAAGAGCTTAGTTATTAGTTAGTATCGCTAAGCTATATTAACTAATAAGTTAGCTATATAGGAAAGGAACTAGGATAGTAGATCTATAATTAGGGAACTATAAATAATATTCTATCTAAGACCTCTATCTAAGGAAGTATAAGTACAATTACTAGAAGAATTATAATAGCTATATATAGTTATATTAGTCTATTATAATAACGTCGATAGTACCTATTATCCTATTATAGTAATAGAGATAAGTACGAGACTAGTATAATCCTTATACTACTAGTAAGAAGAGTAATAGTAATACTAATAATAGACCTAATCGTTAATATTATTAGAACGGTAATAGTACAAAGTATAAGGAGTAAATTACTTATAAGAATTAGCTTACCTCTATAAAAGACTAAGTAGTTAAAGTAATTCTAAAAATCGGACTATACTACTTCGATAACGACTTATAGATAGTTATCTCTATTTATAACTCCTTCTATACCTATCTCTCTTATTAGGCTATTAACGACTGTAGCTAGTTCTTAAGTAGTCTTTAAGATCTTATTTGCTATATTATAGTTTCTCTAATTAGATAGATATTATCTCTAGTATCTATAGCTACTATTCCTTATCTAGCTACTATATTTATTATATAATTATTATTCTAATTTCGGTCTAGAATATAGCCTATAATAAGAGATTTACCTATAGTAAATAATATAGTTCCTACTATCTAATATATTATATCTTAGAGATCTTTCTTATATTAGTTATTAAGAAGATTTAATAATAGTAGAAGAATTCCTCTATCTCTTCTAATATACTAAGTTATAATATAGTAATAATAAGTTATTATTATTACTCTAATCGAGTTCTTTAGGGTACTCTATATTAGATCCTTAGGATTATAAAAGAGAATATATAGATCTATTATAGGTTTATAACTAGGAATAGGAGAATTCGATCTATACTATAGAATAGTAAATAGCTTAGATTGGATTATTAATATAACGATAATATTATATCCTTATATAATAAAGAAGTATATAGTAGAGCTAGTTATCTAATATATTCGTAGTTATAAGTTATACTCTATAATAGGTCCTAGTTCCTTAACTATATACTACTAGGTTACTTACTTCTTTATATAAAGTAATTATAGATCTTATACTAAGCTTATTATATCTAGACTAACGATTCTAGTACTACGAATATATTTAGAATAATAGTTCTAAGAAAGTAATATAACTACAATTATCGAAAGAGTTATAATAGCTAAGTATAGTTAAAATTCTCTATAATAATAACGTTTATAGTATCTATAATTCTATTATAGTAATAGAGCTTAGTATAAGCCTTATAGAGCTCTAATACTATATTAGTATTATAAGAAATACTATAGTATAAAGTACTAGAAGCAAATTACTTACTCGAATTAGTCTATCTCTATAAAAGATTAAGTAGTCGAAGTACTTTCTAGTAATACTTCCTAGTAATAAAATCGAGCTATACTACTTTAGTAACGACTTATCGATAGTTATCTTTATTAATAACTACTACTATATCGATTTCTCTTATAGGACTATCGATCTAAACTTATTATATCTAAGCTTATAATCCTAGTACTATAAATAATATACTATCTATAATCTCTATCTACGAAGATAGTTAGAATACCGATTCTAAGGACGTAATATAAATGTAACTATTAGAAGAATTATAATAGCTAAGTATAGTCGAGTTAGTCTATTATAATAGTATCGATAGTAATAGTTATTCTATTATAGGAATAGATATTAGTACGAATCCTCCTATATAAAATAGTTAGGATTCGACCTAAATCTAAACTCGAATCTAAATCCTAGTATATCTATCTATTATCTTATTATTACTAGTATCTTCTATAAGTCTTAACTACTCTCTAATCGTTACTAGTATCTTTAATAAGATCCTTTACTAGTTTCCTTACTACCTTATCTATTAAATAGCTTAAAGCTAGCCTTCTATAAGTCTCGACTACTATTAGATTATTACTAGTATCTTCTCCTAGATCCTTTACTTATTTTCTTACTATCTAATCTTTATATTATACTATTACTACTATCTTATAGCTTTCCTTACTTATTAGATACTTAAGCTAACTACTACTAAATCCTAACCTCGATTATTAATCCTCTCTTCTTTCTACTACTACTAATCGACCTTAAGTAGAGTTAGTTACTATTAGTCCTCTCTAATATCTCTTTAGAATCTTTTATACTCTAATACTTCTATTATAATCTATATGTATACTTCTATCTAGACCTTATATAGAGTATTTCCTATCTACTAACTCTCTCCTAAGGAGTCTTTACTATAGTACTATAGATTCTTTTATCTATCGTATAGACTATTATTAATATAATACTTTAGGCTAGTAACTATACTATAATAGAGCTAGCTATATCTAGCTACTATACTATTTATAATCCTATATAGACCTATATAGGATTAGTATAGACTAGAGTAGAGTCTTACTAGTATATAGTAAAACTCGTAGCTATTTAGCTAGATAAGAGTATACTTAACGTTACGTCTAGACCTAGTCTTACTAGCTTACTTATATTTATCGATAATCTAGATAGACTTTCTAGTCCCTTTAACGATAGAAACTACTAAGATAATAGCTAAGAAATAGATTATAAGTCGTTACTCTCTCTTCTAAGAATACTACTATTATCTCTATCTATACTAACGTAAATAAGAAAACTACGACCTTAGGATAAGTTAGCCTATATTCTATCTAAGACTAGTACTAATTTCCTTAGCTATAGTAGAGACTAACGAACAACCTATTCGTACTAGTAATACTATTAGTTAGAGAATATAGAGTCCTTAGAAGAAACCTACAAGGAGCCTTCTAACTAAGAGTCCTTAGAAATAATATAAAGGCTAGTTATAGCCTATAAAGTAGATATTAAGATATAGGAAGAGTATCGCTTTCTTAAGCAATACTAGTAGTAAGAAGTTTAAATAGAAGTATGGTATAGTTATCCTCTAGGAGATTCGGTTCTATTAAAATACTAAAGGTATAGATCTCTTAATAAATATACTTCCTTTCTAGTAGCTCGTTAGGGAGATAGTACTATATTATAAAGCTAATCTACGCTTTTAGAGTACCGTAATTAAAGCTCTATAGGAAGTAAGTAAGGCGTTCTTAATAACTATATTCGAGTTAGCTAACCTACTTACAATTTGTACTAAAAGGATAACTCTATAGTAGAAAGATATATAGCTTATTATAAAGATCTAGGTATAACCTTTAGAAGAATAATTCTAATAACTCGAGATAGTTAGTCTAAGTCTTTATAGCTATTTCTTCGATACTTTCCTTCTAACTATAGCTAGCTATACTACTAGCTATATATTTATCTTATATTCTAATAGCGGAAAGAGAATATATCTAACTCCTAGGCTAAGGCGCTAGCGCCTACGAGCATAGGAGACAAGAATATATCTTCCTAGAAACAATACCGCGACGATAGACCCGAGGAAAGGTAGAGGGAGGGAGGAATCTAGCCTCTATCCTAAAGCTAGACTAAAGGCTAACCAATACCTAAACTAGGCCCTAAAGGCCCGAAAGAATAGCCTAATTAGCTAAAAACGAGTAGAAATATCTAAAAGAACCTATAAACCCTAATAGAAGACATTTAAAAGGCACTAGATACTCCCTAGGCTCTAGATTCCCTATCCCTCCTCTCCCTCCTCTAGCGAGCCTAGACTTAGCTCCTATACTAATTGAAAGATACCGATACTATAGACACCCTTCGAACCTATCTATAGAACCTCTAAACTACGAAAATACCCGAACCGAGAACATAGGCATAGGCTACCTCCTAAGGCTAGCTAGCTATACTAAGTATATAGAAAATCCCCCTTAAAAGTTATATAATTATAATAAGAGTTAGCTATAGGGAAGAGGAAGAAAAGATAAAAGGCCTTACTAACTAAGAGATACTTTAGGGACTTTAAGACCTAGGGATAACCGCTATTAAGAAACTTAAAAGTAGCGACCTATAGGTATTTATAGTATCTAAATCCGCTAAAGACAAGTTAACGAATAAACTAGGGTAGATATAGAAGATACTCCCTAGTACTATAGTAGAGGCTCTAGTATACTAGGTACTAGTCTACGGCTTTAGGGCTATAAGATTCAACCCGAGGGACCTAAGCTATATCTATAAGATATAGGAAGAAAACGGAAGACTCTACCTAAATCTTAGGATATCCTAAGTAGCTTAGCTAAAGAGCCGTAAGGCTATAGAAGGTAAGGTATACTCTTCTATTATCCTAAATATATAGAGCTTAGCTTAAGTAAGAGAAATTATATAGAAAGGCCTTATATCTTAAGGTACCCTCCTTATAGTAGAGGAATTTAATCCGAGGTAGAGACCTATACAATGCCTACGGTATAGACAATTTAGGTATATTACAAAGTACTATAGAGCCGAATAGGCATACGGAAAATACGTAGGACTATATAGAATAGACGAATACTAAGGAATAATAAGAAAATATAGTAACTACTAAGGTACCTATATAGTATAGTTAGTATTATACAAGGTAAAACAAGTAGCTATTGCGAAAGTAAGGGCCTTTAGAGACTAAGTAACTAAGAGTTAGAACTACCTAACCTACCTAAAAGACCTAAAAGACTTAGAAGGGTAGATAACTATTAGATCTAAGAGAAAAGTTAGAAGTATAAGTCTAGACCTAGATATAGACGATAGGTTAAGAAGACTACTAGGGAGACTAATAGGCACAAACTCTACTACCCTAGCGGATAGATTATAGAGTACTAAGATCTCCTCCCTATTTCCCCTAGCTATAAGCTAAGAAGGGCAACTAAGCTAAAGCTAAAGCTAGGAAGCGATAGAAGACATATAGGTATACTAGAACGCCTAGGATAAATAGTAGTTAAGGGAAGCTTACTATCCTATAGTACAATACTAACTATAGTATAAACAAGATCTAAATCCCTTTCCTCTAATAGCTAGACCCGGAAGAATACTAGATAATAGCAATCTAGGAACTATAGATTAGCCCTAGTAATAGGAATACGGTAGTATACCTAGGATACTATACTATACTCCTAGGAGTAGTATACCTAAGGGTTGCTATATACGTATCTAAGGAAATTAGTATACAAATATAGACTACAAAAGAATACTTAGGAGACATAATTATAGTTAGACTCCTCGTAGGAGGGAGATAGGTTAATATTATAAACTACTATAACCCGTCTAGTCCTACTAGAGACTACGCCCTAGGTACCCTCCTACTAATAGAGGATACAACGTAGGGAAAAGAGGAGGAAGAGACTATCCTACTAGGGGATTTCAATCTATACTACCCTAGGTAGGAAGGGAACAATACCTAGAACTAATACTAGGTAGTAGACTACCTTATTACTATTATAGAAAATACCTACCTCGACCTACTACTAGAGCTAGGCATAGTTACATAGGAGACTCCTAAGAGCTACTAGACCCTAGACCTAGTATTTAGGACTATAGGAATCTAATAAGATATATAGGAATGTAAAACAAGGATAGACCTAGAAATAGGATTAGACTATATACTAATCTAAACTACGATCCTATAGGCCTAGACTAATACTAGAGCCTAGACGTAAAGGCTATAATAGAGAAAGGTAGACTAGGATAAGATTAGGACTAGGGTAAAGAAGGAGGTATAGGAAATCTCTACTAGAGTAATAGATATACTATAATAGCTTAATAAGATAGCCTAAGAGATCTAAGAGATACTTACTAAGATAATCTAAGAGGATATCCCTAAGGCTAAACTATCTAAGTATACTAAAATGACCTAGTTAAAGGAGTATAGTAAGGTAGTAAAGAAGACAAGATATCTAAAGAGGGAATAGAGCTAAGATAGAATAGAAGGGAACCTAGTAGTATACCTAATAGCCTTATAGGCTAAGGGCAAGTAGATTAGGAAAGATAGGAACCTAGGCTAGAGGGATATAGTTAAAGAAATCACTAAGGACCGGAATAGGATCTAGAAGCTAGTAAAATAGGCTAGACTCTAGAGAAGGGATAGGACAAAGGTACCCCCTTCTATAATTCCTAGAGCTTAAGGATAAGGATAGTATAATATAAATAGAAAATTAAGGGAAAGTAGAGGCGTTAGCCTAACACTTCTTTCCCGAGCTAAGGTAAGCTAACTTAGAAGACATATAAAACGCATCCTACCTAAGCCTATTCTAGATAGAGGAAGAAGTTAGAATAGGAGAACTCTAGAAGATACTTAATAGGCTCCTTAAGGGTAAAGCCCTAGGACCTAATTAGATTATTAACCTAATACTTAAGGAATGTCGATAGGAACTAGGATATATACTACATAGGTTCTTTATAGTATACCTCTAATAAGAATACTACCCTAAACCCTTTAAATACTCTATGATAGTTGTCTTAAAGAAGCTATAGAAGCTAGACTATACTAAACTAGGAGTATATAGACCGATAGTACTACTAAATACCCTAGTAAAGGTCCTAGAGGCTATTGTTATAAGGAGAATAAGTAAAGAAGTAGAGGCTAAGGATCTCCTTCCCTAGTCCTAAATAGGAGCTAGACTAGGAACATCTACTATATTAGCCCTAGAGCTAATAATAGAATAGATCTAAATAGTCTAGAGAACGGACCTAATAGTAGTAGCATTAATACTATACCTAGACATATTAGGAGCGTTCGATAATGTATTATACTAGAGACTAATACATAATATTAGGATAAAAGTATACCTACGGTATATTATATAGTTTATCTAGTTACTCCTTTAGGATAGGACTATATGCCTTAGGCTTAGAGAATACATAGATTAGGCGAGGCCCTAAACAACTAGAATACTATAAGGATTAACCCTTTTACTAATCCTATTCCTATTCTTTGTATCTATACTCCTCCCTAACCTTAAGGGTAAGGGAACTATAGTAATAGGATTTGTAGATAACT
>LFZO01001314.1:0-12122 GCA_001578225.1 Pseudocercospora musae | reverse complement strand
TCTTCTACTCTTGCTATTATCGAGCGGTCTTACTATTATCGAGGTCTTATTACGTTACTTTCTATTATTTTCTACTTACTTCCCTAGAAACGGTAGTAACGACGTTTTTGTTATACTAACCTATAATACAATCGCGTATAACAACAACTTTCTTTAATTCGGCTTTTATATTATATATCGCCTATTCTTTACCCGTACCGTAGTTCTATACCTTTAGTCGTATACTTATTATATCTAGAATAGCCGGAAAGTCCGTCGCTACCGCCGCTAAGAAGAATAAGAAAGATACTACTCGTATCCTTTATAACATCTACGCTACTACCCGTAAGGCCTAGAAAAGTACTACCTTTAAGCCTAGTAAGCTAAATAAGAAGGTAACTATAAGCGCACGTCGTAGAAACGTAGGTAGTAAGTTCTACTTCTTGTATAGTCGGCCGTATAGCCGGCCGTATAGCCGGCCGCAACTAATTATCTTTTAGAAAACGTACTATAGTAGATTAAGACTACGCAAATGTCTACCGACCTTATAATCCCGCGAGCGCTATTCTAGAGACTAATTAAATAGTTAATCTACGATACTAGTATTACTAGCGCTAGCTAGTTCCGTATTTAGTTTAATACTATCGAGGCATTACGTAAGGCCTCTAAAGCATACCTTATGACTTTCTTCGAGTATATATTACTCCCTAACGTCCTCAATATATACTAACTCTAGATAGCTATTAACCTACTAGCCGTCTATACTAAGCGTATTACTATTTAGTAGAAGGACATTGTTATACTAAGTTTGCTTCTAAAGGGCTACGGTATCTTTATTAGAGATATAGACTTTAGTAAGAATCTATATAAGAACCGTCGTACGTAATAAAGGAACGGAAGGGTAGCTATTAGCGCTATACTATAGAAAGAAATAACTACTCTATCCTTAAGGACTACGATACTAGTAGTATACATAGAAGAAATAACTAGTTTGTCCTTTAGGACTACGATAATAGTAGTATACATAAATAACAATATATTCTCTATCTCGATATTTCGCAATTTCCGCTTTTCTAATATTTCTATTATTTGCTATAAACCTATTGAATTTTTAGGTTTAAACCCGGATAAACTTCCGGTTCCCTAAGATTGGACCTAGACAAATAGGTTAGGTTCGGTTTTGAACCCGAACCTAACCCGAACTAACCTACTAGGACGTCTAGTATTTAATACAATAACGATAGCTTAGCCTTAGTATTATAGGGTTTACGCCCCGAGAAGAGCTTCGTTTTAGTTACGATACTTACGTAAGCTCGGTATTAGAGCTTTCTAGAGCAATAAGATATCTTAAAAGCTTCCGCTATAGTATATAGGCTATATACTATAGCTAAATACCGCGAGAGAGTAAATATTTAATTATTATGCCTACGTAGCTCTTAGGACCTAATTTAGTCTATATACCTCTAACCTCTTACTAATTTCGGTATAGTACATAGTTCGCGTACTATAGCTAAATACTACGAGACTATAGGACTACTATCTCGAATATGTCTTTAAAGATTAATATCCGGCGCTAATCTTATATAACCGACGATATAGCGGCGCTAGATACGAATAGTATCTCGCTCGCTCTATTCGACCTAAAAGCGTCCTTATACTAAAGCTAGATAATAACTAACCGAAGGCTAGTACGTAAGGTAAGCCGCGCCTAACGCTAAAGAAAACATCTAGTATATCCTTAATATCTTAATAGCTTTTAGTATAGTATACATTTAGTATACTATAGCTAAATACTACGAGACTAACTACTTCGAGTATAGTTTGAAACGTCGCGTTAGGTAGGTCTTTAAAGATTAACCTCGCGTAAAAGTTAATACTAAGGTAGGCTTACAAATTCTTAATCGCGCCTATTAGGACTATTATACTAGTAGTACCTATAACCGTCGCTATTATAATACGTAAACTAGCCGACTTTATAAAGGTCGATCTCGATAGCGCCTCGCCGAAGTTAATATTAGTAAGTACTATAAAGGAGATCGCAAGAAAGGTCTACTAGCTCCTTATAGTTTCGCCTTCTCGTATAAGTAAGCCTACTACGAGAGCATTAAGCTATACTAGTATAGTTCTACCTTCTCGTATAAGTAAGCCTACTACGAGAGTATTCCTTAAGGATTATTATCGAGAAGGAAGCTTACGAGAATAGCGATCCTAAGTAAGACTCCGACCTCTATTTAACTAAAGAGTAGCGGAGGTATCGAGATTTAGCTATAGTATAGTATAAGCTATACTATAGCTAAATGCCGTTATCTCTACTACTTACTTAACTATAAGTAGCAAGTTAGGCTAAAAGTTGTATACTTCTTCCTATTAGTAATAGATAGACGGACCTATAGAGTATATAAAGAGGAGGTACGAGAGTAGTATAAGAACAAGATCTACTACGACGATATCGAGCGATTACGGTTAATAAAGGATAAGGATAAGGACAAGGTCTACTACGACGATATCGAGCGATTACGGTTAATAAAGGACTAGGTCTACTATAACGATATCGAGCGATTATAGTTAATAAAGGACAAGGTACCCGAGTCTTCGCAATTCGAGGTTATTTCTATCGCTATAGAGCCTAAGAAGCATAATACGGCTTAGTAAGCGTATTCCGATAAGGATATACTCTATTTTAGTATATCTATTATAAATCTCAAAGCCGATACCTTCGTAAGTATACGTATACGCGCCTACTATAAGCTAGTAATAATTGGATTAGTCTACTACTAGGCCTTAATATATAGAGTAGATAGACTAGCTTCCTATACTCCGCCGATCGCTAGCGGCGTTATTATAAGTATATCTATAGCGAAGGATCTACCGCTAGAAGTACTCGTTATCGTATTAAGTACTTTTACTAGCGTACTTTAGCGGAAAGTAGCTTAATTAACTTAACTTAGTAGTCCTTTATCCTTCGCTTCTATCTATAGATTTATTAATTAAGCTATCGTTAGTATACTATAGCAAATTGAGAAGGACTTCTACCTATTTATTAGTACGCTAGTAAGCCGAGGAATAAGGATACTAGAAGTAGAAGATTAATATAGTAACAAGATTAGTAGAGCGAGAAGAGAGTTTATTTATAGTAGTAGCGCTACTATGCCTAAACGCTAAATAGAAGACCTACTAAGAGTATAAAAACAAAGTAAAGAATATAGCCTATTATACCTAAAGGCTAGTAAATAGTAAAGCAAAGTAAAGAAACAAATAAACAAAGAAGTAGACTAGCTACTATACCTAAACGCTAAATACCGAATACCGAACACTATTAGTAAGTATCGTACGTCTTACTACTATATTTTAGGTCTTACTACGCGAAAAAGTAATTAGTCGCAAGTCTAGTTTACGTAGCGATACTAACTATAACGAGTAGATACTAGAGTACCGATAGTATTAGTACCTACTACGGAGTAGTAGCGACAATTGTTAACCTAACGACGGTCGTTCGTAAGCTACGACTTGCGGACGTAGCGGCGGTAGGTAGGTATACGGAGCTTACTAAGCCTACGAGCCGGGTCTTGGATCTAACCGGCGTAGTACTAGTTTCCTAATATACCTATAGGTCTAGGTATACGCGCGAGCTCTACTTACTAGATCTATATACGATAATTAGCTACTCGTTTATTAATCGATTAGTAAGGACAAGAAGTAAAGTATATCTACGGATTAACCTCTACTAAGCTACCTACTATCGGTATAATATATTAAAGGCCCTACCTAGTAGGATAGCTATAGCGGCGAGGCGTAGGAGCGGTAGTAGTAGGCATATCGTCGTTATTATCGTCGTCCTCGTCTTCTTTATCGTTATCGTCGTCCTCGTCTTCTTCGTCGTTATTATTATCGTCGCTATCTCTATACGATTATTAGTATACTACTTAACTACTCGATAAGACTACTAGATAGATATACTATTCTATAGTAGGCTCGTAGTACTACTCGTTATTATTATTATCGCTATATATATATTAGTATCTAGATTTAAGCTTAGCGATAAGTCGGACTTACATAATAGGCAAGGCGCCTATGTCGTCGTCGTCGTCCTCGTTATTATCGTCGTCGTCGTCGTCGGTAGCGGCGGGGCTATTAAAGTAGTTAGTATATTGTTTATCGATATAGATTAAGGAAGAACTTATACCTATAGTAGCGGTAGAGGCGGTAGTTATACCTACTATCTACTATGTAAGTTAGTATCTCAATTTGAAGACTAATTAAGGATTAAGGATTAATATACGCTTACTACTACTATAGTAGTAGTAGAGGAGGCGGTAGAGGTATCCTCGTATAAGTTAGTAAGTCAATCCTATATATAGAATAATCGAAATACCCTTACTATACTACTACTACTAGCTATACCTATAGCCTAGCTACTACTAGTACTATAGTAACTCGTACTACCTTCTCTCGTATAGTAGTAATCTTAGAGCGCCTAATAGCGCGGCGTATATCGATACGGTAAAAACTAGGAGCTAGTTAGCTATTAACTATCCTCGACTACTATTAAGTACTATCTAAGAATATATATACTCTATTGTTTAGCCGGCGTAGCCGGTTCTAACTAAGCGTAGAGCGTAGATCTTTATACGGCGTACTAGACTAAAAGCGTATTAGTATTAATCTTACTAAATACCGCTAGTAGCTAGAACATACAATATTGCTTATAGGGTCCGAAGGAGGACTAAACTATAGTACTATCTTTATTACTTTCTATACCGTTAACGTAGTTCTTATATTTGAGGTACTATTATAGACAAGGGTAAGAGGGTATATGCGATATAGAGAAAGAAGGAAGAAGAAATAAGAGAGTACGGTAGAAGATATATAGTTATAAGAGCCGTAAGGGTAAGGTTTAGGATTGTCGAGTAGCTATACTACTCGATAATAGTAATAAAGTAGGGTAGTAGTAAAGTTAGGATATTGAAGTCTCCTTCTAAGGTAAACCTATACTATAAAAGTAATAGATAATAACCTATAGTACCTAAATTTAGGTACTATAGATAATTCTAAGTTAGCCGCTAGTATAAAGTTTACTCCGGCCGGGAAGTAAAGCGGAATATACGAGAGGCTTCCTAATTAGGCAACGATAGCAAGCATGAGGGTAATGCTAAGTGCCTAACTCGGACTAAATACTAGTCGCTAGCGAGGTATATACTATAGCCAATTCGAGGATTATCGAGCCTAATTCGACGCCTATATTGTAGGGCTATCCTCTAAGGCTAGGAGGAAGGAAGCTTATTCTATAATAGCGATAGGGCTTTAGCTATAGTACGTAGAGTATATACTATAGTAAAATACTAACGACGTCTCTTAAATAGGAAGGAGTATTGTAGCCTTACGTTGTATCGCTAACGTATATTTACTAGAGATCTCGAATATCGAGTCGTCGTCGAGCTAAGCGCTACCGCCGCGGAGGTCTCCTAAGCTTAAAAATAGTTAGATTAATACGAAAGTTAAATAGGAAGAGAGTACTCGATATATAGAACCTCCGCCGTCTACTATATAGGTCGCTACCTTACGTCGTTATAGTATCGTAGTATATAATCTATGCTAGTATACTAAAGCCGGATTTAGTAGTTTGTTCGAATACTCGATTAGAAACCGCGCTATAGTATATACATTATATATAGTAACTATTTAATTATATAGGTAGTCTATTACAAGGCATACGCTACTTACTATTGCGATTATCCGGTTATTCGGCTAGTATACTATACCGTATATACTACTTGCTATAGTAGTTACTTAGTTACGCTTACTACGTAGATAAGTACGTACTTATAGGCAATGGAAGCAAACGTCTAGTTAAAGAGTAGTACTTATTAAGGCTCTATCCTTATCTTTAGCGAGGCATACTACGAGATATTAGTAATATACTACTAACCAAGTCTATATACTATATACTATATACTATATACTAAGTATAGTCGCTATAATCGCTACGATAAGCTCTTAGAATAATAGTAAGAAGGCTTCTAAGAAGCTAGCGCCGCTTAACCTATAGTAGCTATTATTTACCGAGCGAGTATAGCGTCTTAATAAGGAAATATAGCGGCAAGTCTACTAGCAATAGGTATAGCCGACGAGTGCTAGGTCTCAAGGAATAGCCTAAGTAGTAATCGAGCGAGAGGCTACCGGTATAGAACGAGAGAAGTTTAAGGTAGTATAGGGATATTATCTAGGGTAGATACCTCTACCAATGTCGCCTAGATCTATAGGAGGCAAGAAGGATAGTAAGAAGGGCTAAGTATATAGTGTTTCTAGCTTTAATCTTAATAGTTAGAAAGGAGTTAGTATTAATCTTAACGGTTTAAATAGGTTTAGCTTTAATATTAGTAGTTTAAATAGCTTAAATGCTTCTAACTTTAATGGTTTACATAGCTCTTAATATAATGATTTGAGTAGCTTCTATATTGAACTCGATACGATACGAATAAAGTATATATAATTCGTATCTAAAATAACACTCTTTCTAGGCATTTCTAGTCGCTCGGCTAGGCTAGCTAATTAATATCCATCGTTTAAGCTCATTGATTAAGCTTAGTTATCTATAAAGCAATAATACGAGACCGTATAGCGTAACGGCTAGTATACTATTTAGTAAGTAGGATAATTGCTAACGCTAGTATAAGGTAGCGTTTAACGTATATCTCGAGGTATATAGAACTAACTTACGGCGCCGATAAAGTAACGTATTCTAAGCTCGATCCGTTCTATTATGTTACTACTAGAGCGTATAAGTACTATATTTCGCTTATAAAAGATTATAACTATAACGGCAAGGACTCTATATATATAGATACCCGAAAGACTACGGAGCCAAGTAGGTATACGAGGACGAACAATAGCTAGAAGATTTAGCCTTAAGCCGGCGGTATAGTTAAGACTATAAGTAGAAGCTAGCGGTAGGTAGAAGATTCTAAATAGCAAGTAGGTATAGGTCGAAGGTTCTAACTTCTAAGTAGAAAGTAGCTATATATTAAAGATTCTAAGTAGAAAGTAGCTATACATTAAGCATTCTAGCTTCTAGGCTAGCTATATATTAAAGATTCTAAGTAGAGAGTAGCTATATATTAAGTATTCTAGCTTCTAGGCTAGCTATATATTAAAGATTCTAAGTAGAAAGTAGCTATATATCGAGTATTCTAGCTTCTAGGCTAGCTATGTATTAAAGATCCTAGGTAGAAGTAGCTATATATTAACTATTCTAGCTTCCGGGCTAACTATAGGTTAGAGATTCTAAGTCGATTAAGACACTTTCTAGTAAACGGCGCTAGCAAAAGTGCTTAATACGATAACGAGCGCTTCTACTAGTAGGTACATCGGCGCTAGGTTCTCGATAATAGCCTTATACGAATACATATTCGTTAGTATGTTTAGTAGCGACGCGGTATTACTAAGACTGTTTTTAGCGAAGCCGGCCGCTTAGTATATAATACTACTATCGTAGAGAGGTTTCTAATAAAGACAATGTACGTAGGATTTACCTATAGTACGGTATACTACGTACTATAGCTAAATCCTACGTACGTTAATCGGATAATAAGGCTTATACTAAATATAGCTTAGATCTATCTTTAGTAGAGGCGTTTAATGTTGTTATCGTACTAGCGTTCCGTATACGTATATATATATCGAAGTAATCTCTCGAGAGTACCGAGATAGTAGCATTTGCCTATAGTATAGTAAATTGCGTACTATATACAAATACTACTATCTTAGCCCTTTTAGACTAATATTATTTCTTCTTTCGCTCGGGCTTTAACTTATTTACTAAATATCGATATTTAGAATAATGTCGGTAGGCTCTTCGGCGCGCTATTATTATTAGTAATAACATTATTATTAATCTCCTACGCTCTACTAGCTCGATCTTCGTTATTCTTAGTAAAAGCGCTATATCCGAATATATTCGCTACTACTCTCGTATTTACTAATCTTATAGTATCGTTATAACGACGAAGTATTAGGAGAATATAGTATCTTTATAGTTAAGGTAGCTATTAGTAGGCGGTATATATACGTAAGTACTATAGGCTCTCGAGTATTACAAATTAGCGCTTCGTTTATTTATTTACTTATTTATTCGTTTATTTGTTTACTATCGTTACCGAAGTAGTAGAATATAGACTATTCTATAGAAGTAGGAGCTAAAGAGAACGATTTTTGCGAATAATACGGTTACTATAGTAACTAACCTTAGGGTTACTAGGGTTGCGCTAGGGTTACATAACCCTTAGGAGAATAATAAAAGATCTCGAGTAAATAGGCTATTTAGAATAACTTTGTATTCGGACTTAGGGTTTATAATCCTAACCCTAACCCTACTAGAGTTACTAACCCTAAGGAGCGATATATATATCGTTAAGATCGTCTCTTCTCGCTCGTTAACGTAGTATAGGTCTCGTTGTCTAGAAGTTACTAAATCTACGTCTATCTACCGACGGCGGCAATACTCGATAGCTTAGTAGCGGCTATAGACCCGAGCTTTACTCCTATTATTAGAAGAAAGGAAGAGATAGTTAGTAGAAGATAATATCTTATATAGCCCTTCGAGTCCTTCCTACAGGAAAGATTAACATAGCTTATCCTAGGCAAATTCAAATTAGACCCAATGCTAACTAAAAAGGGAATCCCCCAAGGATTAACACTTTCCCTAATCCTCTTCCTTATCTTTGTAGTAGACCTACTCCTACTCCTAGAATTAAACAACACATCGGCATTAGGGTTTGTAGATAACACAAACATCCTAGCCTAGTCTAAGACAATAGAAACCAACTATAAGATCCTAGAGGAGAAGTACTAAGAGTGTGAAAAATAGGCAAGGAAGCATAGAGCAAAATTTGCCCTAGAAAAGTACTAGCTCATCTATTTTAGCAAGGCTAAATTAGCCTATAACATAAAGCAATTAATTACTATCCAAGGCTTTGAAACCTAACCATTAGCAGAACTCAGGGTACTAGGGATCTAGCTAGACCCAAAACTGAATTAGGGACTATAAGTAAAGAAGGCAAAGCAGAGGGCAGATGCTAACATGCAATCTATTAATAGGCTTACAGCCTCTATATAGGGGGCTACATTCGAGAAAGCCAAAGTCATGTATAAAGTAATTGTCAAGCTAGCAATGCTATATAGAGTACAGATATAGATAGCCTAGGGGAAAACACTAAAGAGGATTAAGCAACCAATTAGTAGATCCCAAACCCAAAGCCTAAAGAAAATCCTAGGAGTATACAAAACTATACTAACAAGGGTAGTAGAAATAGAATCAGGGATCCTACTAGTCAAACAATACCTTAAGGGACTAAGACACTAATATATAGCAAAGACAATAGAATACCTAGCCTAATAGACTATCCAAAAGGCACTAGATAAGATAAAAGCCTAGTGTACTAGGACTAGGAGGCTAGATAGACCGCAAATGACTCCCTAGAAAGCCAAGGACCTAGAGCAATATAGGGTCCTAACAAGAGAAATGCTAGAGAAGGAGCTTCGAAGACTAAATACAAGACTAAAGGAAGACAAGCTAAAGGGAAAGAAACAAAGCCTAGTAGAATCAATTGCTAGACACCTATAGGAGTAGGAATGGAACAAAACACAAGTTAGACTAGGAACCCTAAAGGCACTAATCAAATTTAGTTAATACAACTACTAGCTCTATAAGGACCTAAATAGGGCCGAAGCAAGCCTAGCTATCCAAATCAGATCTAAACATATTAGACTTAGATCTTACTTGTTTAGAAGAAACGTCCTAGGAATCGAAAGTAGAGCTTACTAATATAGCTACTAATCTTAGAACCCTAAGNAAGAGAAATGCTAGAGAAGGAGCTTCGAAGACTAAATACAAGACTAAAGGAAGACAAGCTAAAGGGAAAGAAACAAAGCCTAGTAGAATCAATTGCTAGACACCTATAGGAGTAGGAATGGAACAAAACACAAGTTAGACTAGGAACCCTAAAGGCACTAATCAAATTTAGTTAATACAACTACTAGCTCTATAAGGACCTAAATAGGGCCGAAGCAAGCCTAGCTATCCAAATCAGATCTAAACATATTAGACTTAGATCTTACTTGTTTAGAAGAAACGTCCTAGGAATCGAAAGTAGAGCTTACTAATATAGCTACCAATCTCAGAACCCTAAGTATATACTACTAGTCTACCCCTAATGGTTAGAAGGTAGAAGTAATTAGAGACTAAAAGCAATGGAAAGGGAATACGATAAGCTAATCTAAAGCAAAGAAGACCTAAAGAGGATAGTAAGGTAGATCATTAAATAGGGATTCGTGCAACAATTTGCACTAGTAAGGGAAACTAAGGAGTAGATAAGAAGGAGGGAAGAAGAGGAGGAAAGAAGGGTAGGGCAGTAGGCAAGGTAGTTAGAGGGTAACAACCATAACACTAGTATACCCTAGAGGAAGGAAAGCAAAGAAACGAGGAAGGACAACACTTGTAAATAGGACAGGAGGGAGGTTTTTACTAACCAAGTTGGTTTCCTACCCAAAACAATACATAGAAACAGACCTACATAGGCCGAAAGGCACTACAATAGGCAAATGAAATATCTATCTATATAGCCCTTCTAGTCTCCCTCTTACGCTACTTAGCGTATCGTCTTTAGTAAAACCGGATAGTCTATAGATCGTACTAGTAGTCCGCCGATATACTTAAGTTATCGATACTATCGTATAAGACGATTAAAATAATAACGTTTAACTATAGTACGTAGCGTACCGTACTATAGGCAAATATTAGTATTTTAATTATCTTGCTTATCTATTGCGATACTAATACTAGACTAAGCGAGAAGGTTCCTCTATATTCGAGATATTTGCGTCTACTATCGACGAAGTAGACGATAGAGTGTTTGCCTATTAGCCTAGGGCTCTTGGTTTATCTCGATATAATACTAGGCCTAAATATCGAGATAATAGTATACTACGATTTGGCTATAGTACCGGATTTAGTATACTATAGGTAAATGCTAGTATTTGTCTTACTATTACCGGCCTTGTTCGTAGTATGTCTTGTACTTAGTAGACGTAATCTAAGGTATAGTAAATTCTTCTATAGCGGACTCGGTCTCGTTAGCCTTGTTTTCGTATCTTGTTCTTAGTAAATATAGAATAAATATTAGTATATTCTTCTATAGCGGACTTAATCTCTTAATATTATATTTAGTCTATATATTATTCTTAGTAGATACATATATAGACTAAAGTATAGTAAATTCTTCTATAGCGGCCTTAGTAGTATATACGTATACGTATACGTATATATATAGATATATACTATTATTCGCGACCGTTACTACTTATAATAATATCTCGTAAAGGTTGGTTTAAGTCCGTATAATAATAGCGGTACTATATCTAAAATAGAGACTTTCCCTTTAGGCAAGTTAGTTAGTACTTCTTTATATAAAAGAATAAAACTATAAGGACCTCGATAAGGTAATGTCTCTTGCCAAGCCCTAAGTATACTAAGCGGCGCGCGCTAAGGGCGTACGCTAGACGCACGTAACTCGCATAGCCTTTTTAACCTAGCGCTCGGCGCAATCCTTTTAGGAGGCACTTGTTAGTTCTACTACCTACTATGTTATCGGTTAGGCGGGTATTCTATACGTTACTATATACCTAGCCTATAATAGTTCTAATAAGTCTATCCTCGTAGCGGCCTATAGAATACCGTACGATAAGCGCAAGCGAGCCGACTACGTTAGGTAGTAATACTACGGCGCCTATAGACGACGATCGCCCCTAGGGGGATAAAGAACGTTAGACGACCTTTAGCGAGCGGTAGGCTACGTTAAACGAGCGAATCGCGCGCTCGAAAGCTAAGTAGAAGTTACTTAAATAAGAAGTCTAAGCCTAGGAGCTAGAGCGTAAAAATACTAGGCTACGTATATAGCGCGACGTAGGATTAGCGCTAGTGGATACTAGGCGTAGTATAAGCGTCGAGCGGTCTAATCGCTAAGCATCGCTAGAGTCCGACTAGGATACCGGTAATTCTAAGGATAGGTCTATAGAGAGCATCTATAGGACCCTATCCTCTCGGCTTAGTCTTAGTATTATACTATCGCGAAGATATAGCGAGGCGCCTA
>LFZO01000131.1:0-74907 GCA_001578225.1 Pseudocercospora musae | reverse complement strand
AAGGCGGCGCTTCTTCTTTAAACCGCTATAGTCCTCGTTATCCTACTCTCGTTTCTTGCTAGATAGTCTATCTAGCGTCTCGATACGAGCCGCGAGTTATACTAGTTCCTACCTTAGCTCTAGAATAGTATAGTACTTAACGATAGTACTACGTAGCGTAGGCTATAACTTTGCGAGTAGGTAGCGTACACGCTATGCCTCGGTATAGTCGCTTAGCTAATCCTCTAGTACTACGAGTTCGAGGGCAAAGTTCTAAACCGTCTAGTTCTCCCGCTAACGCGCTACCTTATACTCGAGGGTTACGTCTAGTATGCGATTTATAGGATCTCCTACGTAGTTAACGTAGAAATCCTTAAAGTCTTTGTAGGTATAAGTATCTAGGTCTTCGAGATCGTAGTTGTTATGCTACTTCTTATACGTATCGCCTACGAGGTATATAACCCTATATAGCGTCTTGCTATAGTTAGTACGATACGCATTTCCTAACAAAGCAAAGATTAAGGCTAGTTCCCTTAGGAACCTCCTTGCCTCTTTAATAGTGTTACCCCTAAAGGGTTTTAGCTCCTTTAGTCTAGGCTTGCCTATCGTAATATCTATATCCGTACTTACTACGCTTAGCGTAGGCGCCTCGCTATATCTTCGCGATAGTGTAATACTAAGACTAAGCCGAGAGGGTAGGGTCCTATAGATGCTCTCTATAGATCCATCCTTAGAATTACCGGTATCCCGGTCGGACTCCGGCGATGCTTAGCGATTAGACCGCTCGACGCTTGTACTACGCCTAGTACCCGCTAGCGCTAATCCTACGTCGCGCTATATACGTAGCCTAGCATTTTCATACTCTAGCTCCTAGGCTTAGACTTCTTGTTTAAGTAACTTCTACTTAGCTTTCGAGTACGCGATTCGCTCGTTTAACGTAGCCTACCGCTTACTAAAGGTCGTCTAACGTTCTTTATCCCCCTAGGGGCGATCGTCGTCCGTAGGCGCCGCGGTGTTACTACCTAACGTAGTCGGCTCGCTTGCGCTTATCGTACGGTATTCTATAGGCCGCTACGGGGATAGACTTGTTAGAACTATTAGGGGCTAGGTATATAGTAACGTATAGAATACCCGCCTAACCGATAACATAGTAGGTAGTAGAACTAACAAGTGCCTCCTAAAAGGATTGCGTAGGGCGCTAGGTTAAAAAGGCTATGCGAGTCACGTGCGTCTAGCGTACGCCCCTAGCGCGCGCCGCTTGGTACACTTAGGGCTTGGCAAGGGACCTTACCTCATCGAGGTCCTTATAGTTCTATAGATACTCTCTATAGACCTATTCTTAGAATTACTAGTATCCTAGTCGGACTCTAGCGATACTAGGCAATTAGACTACTTAACGCTTATACTACGCCTAGTACCTATTAGCGCTAATCCTACGTCGCGCTATATACGTAGCCTAGCATTTTTATACTCTAGCTCCTAGGCTTAGACTTCTTACTTAAGTAGCTTCTACTTAGCTCTCGAGTATACGATTCGCTTATTTAGCGTAGCCTACTATTCGCTAATTATAGCCTACTACTCTTTATTCCCCTAGGGGCGATTATCGTCTATAGGTACTATAGTATTACTACCTAACGTAGTCGGTTCGCTTACGCTTATCGTATAGTATTCTATAGGCTACTATAGGGATAGACTTGTTAGAACTATTAGGGGCTAGGTATATAGTAACGTATAGAACATCCTCCTAACCGATAGCTTAGTAGGTAATAGAACTAATAATTGCCTCCTAAAAGGATTACGTAGCGCGCTAGGTTAAAAAGGCTATACGAGTTACGTACGTCTAGCGTACGCCCCTAGCGCGCGCTACTTAGTATACTTAGGGCTTAGTAAGAGACCTTACCTTATCGAGGCCCTTATATAGGTAGACTAGGTATCTTAGCTCTCGTAGATAGAGTTTATATATAATAATAGAGTATATCCTACGCTATATATAAGCCTATTCTAAATACTATATAGATATAATCTAGATATTACTCCTATATTATTACCTATAGCTTAGAACGAGCTATCTAAAGGAAGGATACTAGTAGTAATCGATACTATAGAAAGACTACGAAAAGTATACGAGATACTTATATAGTACTAGAAGACTATAGTAGAATACTAAGCTAAGTACTATAATACTAACTATATTTAATATAAGGCTTAGAAGTATAGTATTAGTAACCTAGTACTATTATTATCTAAGAATATTAGACTAGATCTACCTAAGAAGAAGCTTAGCCTAAAGTATCTTAGCCTATTTCGTATTATCGATATAGTAGGAGTATAGGCGTATCGCTTAGCGCTACCTACTAGTACAAGAATCTATAATGTTTTCTATATATTCCTACTCGAGCCTTAGAAGGGGCGTAAGGGCGAGGAGTATAAGGTTAGTATACTAGTCGTAGAGGATACGGACGAGTAGTATATAGAAGAAATCGTAAAGAAGAAGATATAGAAGAGAGAGACTTACTACCTTGTTAGGTAGATAGGCTAGCTAGAAGAGTATAATACTTAGGAACTAGTAAATTATATAGAAGACTTAGTAGCGCTTAATGTATTTAAGGCGTAAGCGAGACGTAGTTAGAGAATATAAGAATAAGATAAGACAAGATTAATAGTATATACTCGTTTCGCTATTAATAAGGGCATTTAGCCTAGCTTAGAATAAAAGAAATTATACATTTATAGTACTTATACGCTATAGGCGTACAGTCTACTAATAAGCTCTATAGAGCTAGTTACTATTATAACTATTAGAACCTCTATCCTCCTTAGGTATAGATAGAAAGCCTATAGTAGTATCGACTACTACTATAGTAGTATAGGTCCCCTTTAGGGCGAGATTCTATAGTAGTTAGTAGATACTTAATAGGCGATAGGGATGCGAGGAAGATACGTACCTAATAGCCGATTTCTACTAGACTAGAGAGGTTAATATTAATACGCTCTAGGATAGCTACTAGGTCTAGACTATTAATAGTAGCTAGCGTAACGCTTACGCCGTAGTTATACTTAAGTAGTATACTATCTCTAGTAATCTTGTTCTTAGTACAATAGTAGCTATTTAGGGAGTTCTTAACTTCTAGAAAAGTTAGGTAGTTAGTAGATACAACGCGTACGAGAAGAAAGCGATACGTACGATTAGTATATAGTTCTAGACGCTTATTAATCTAGTCTAGATTAATCTAAGCCTATATAAGATTATCCCTATACTTAGGGTTAAGTAGGTCGTAAGTAGCGTACTTAGTATAAGCTATATATATACTATAATAGCGAAACGAGGTATAGTACTATAACTAGCTTATAGGGATAGTACCTCTTAGTATATCTCTAGTACTTCTTCTTAGTAGTAGGATACATATCGCTACCTAAATATATATTATTTAGATCCTCTATAGCGAATTAGTTACGAGGCGTATATAAGGCGTATATAGGGATTATTCTTACTATTAGTAGTTATATACTAGAAGTATCTACTATAACCTTCTATATTAGGCCTAAATTGCTTACTAGTAGTAACTAGGATAGTAGGACTAGTAGCGCTATACTTGCGTAACGTAAGCAAGGTACTAGCTAGGTCTATACTAAGAGAGATATAAAAATTATTAGTTAGTATATAAGAGGAGCTTACGTAGTACTAGCGAGGTACTAGCGTAGTACGGATAGAAAGCTTAGAAATAGAGGAAGTTTTTAGATAGACTATAGATACTACTTATATATAGGCTACCTAGTTACTAGTAATAACAATTGATATATTCTTAGGAATACGCTAGACCTACATAGTAACGTTATTAGTAGTAAACATAAGAATTCTACTATATAATAACGAAGAGTTTTCGTATAGTAACTAGCTATCTAAGGTAGTAATATATACGAGGTATATTCGAAGTACTAGAGGTACGAGAGAATACGTAGATAGGATAGCTTAATAGGGAGTTAGGTTTGTCTATAGCTAGGGATAGCTATACTAGGAGAAAGGGAATAATTACAAGGACCTCGATAAGGTAAGGTCTCTTACTAAGCCCTAAGTATACTAAGTAGCGCGCGCTAGGGGCGTACGCTAGACGTACGTAACTCGTATAGCCTTTTTAACCTAGTACGCTACGTAATCCTTTTAGGAGGCACTTGTTAGTTCTACTACCTATTAAGCTATTAGTTAGGAGGATATTCTATACGTTACTATATACCTAGTCCCTAACATTTATTAATAAGTTTCGTATCCTTAGTATTAATAAGCTAAAGATATTAGTTACTACTACTAATAAGCTTAGTATAACTTAGAAAGTATTAGATACTATTAGAGATACTAACGATATCTATCTAGATACGTCTATAGTAGACATCTTCGCTTATTAGAGGAATAGGAGTATAAGAAAGATATATCCTAATCTCGATAGTAAGTATTAGATATATAGTAGTATTAATTATATATAGAATAACTATCTAGTATAGAAGGAGCTTATAGACTAGGGCTTTATAAATAAGTAAAATAGTAAGATATACTATAGTAAGCCTAGTAAGTAGATACTATACTAATAGGACCTCCAAACTCTAAAACTAGCTATTATCCTATTACTACTAGAAGCTAGGTATAGGCTAATCTATTAGGAGGTCCTAGGTAATAGTATCCTCGCTACTATTACTAAGCGTAAGGGTAAGAGGATTAGGAAACTTATAGACGAAGAATATACTAAGGATAGGTCTATTCCTACTATAGTAGTTAAGGCGGTAGCTATAACCTAGAACAACTAGCTAATCGTAGAGATATATAGCCTCTAGGTAGACGAGGGAAACAACGATATAGATCCAATTACTATAATACCTACTATAACGAAGTTATAGACTAAGAATCCTTCGAGGCCTAGTATATCCCTTACTAGTATACCTAGTTAGAAGGCTATAGACAAGGTTAAGGAATAGTAGGAGATAGTTACTAAGACTAAGAATCTTATTACTACGTAATAGAGGACTTAATAGTAAGTTAGTATTACGCCTAGTACTTTAACTAGTACTAAATCCTCTACTAATAGTACTATATCTACTATACTAGAGTAGTAGATTATTAAGTCTTAGGAGATAGAGATAATAGAAGATAGTACTAACGACTTACCTCCTAGTCCTACTAATCCGCCTATTTATAATAGGAAGAGAGATACTAATCTAAAGTTATTCTACTTTGATAATTATATTAAGAAGTATAGTATAGGAAATATAACTAGGATATAAAATATCTTCTAGACTTCTTAGTTTCTTAATCTTTAATCTAGCGTATCTATAGGTAATCTATTAGCCTATAGGGTTCCTACTAATCTCTTCTAGAAGCGAGTACCTAATAATCTAGAGTTTATACGCGATCTAGTAGCCTTCTAGAAGGATAAGGATAAGGTAACGTATATCGATAATAATATTCGTACCTTAGAGTATCTTCTATACTTCTAAAAGCTACTAGTAGATATAGAAGCGATAGATACTAATAACGTACCTAGCTTAGTAGATACCTATATAGTTTAGTTTACTAGTATATAGGTTAGATACTATTAGGGGCTAGGCATATAGTAACGTATAGAACATCTGCCTAACCGATAGCTTAGTAGGTAGTAGAACTAATAAGTGCCTCCTAAAAGGATTGCATAGCGCGCCTAGTAAGAAAGGCTATACGAGTTACGTATGTCTAGTATATACGCTTAGTATATACCGCTTAGTATACTTAGGACTTAGTAGGAGACCTTACCTTATCGAGGTCCTTATAGATACGCTCCCTTAGCTAATAATAAGGAGCTATATAGTAGACCTATAGAGGCCGACCTATCTATAGTAACTTAGGAATTCGCAGTTATACTAAGTATCTATATCGATATTAAGATAGGTAACTATAGTATTCCGGTCTATACGATAATCGATAATAGCTTAGAGTCCCTTATTATACCTTTAGTCCTAGCCTAGTAGCTTCGCTTACTAATTAACAAGGAAGTAGTATTAGAATTTAGGCATACGAGGCGTTAATAGAATAGTAGCTTTTATAGGAGCTTATTATAATATTATAGTAGACGCCTTTAGAGTCGTATACGCCTTTACGTTCTAGATAGTAGCTAATCCGGAAATGTCTATTCTACTCGGCCGACCCTAGTCTTATATAATATATAGTATCTAGTAGAACTATAATAATAGATTATAGGAAGGTACTATTATAGTTTACCGACTAGAAGGGAAATAAGATCGTTTTTACTAGCTATATTAGTAATTAAGGCTATAAATCCTATAAAGAGATTGTTAGTACTACTTAGAGGCGTAGGGAGCGTATTACTAGCCTAGATCGTAAGGGAAAAGCTCTAGCGCTACTATATAATCGTTAGTTTATACTCTATATATCTATAGTCTAGACTAATCTAGTTCGTTCTAGTTAAAGGAAGAGGGATATTAAGTAGATTAGCTTCCTACCGATTAAGTACCTTATAACCTACTAAGCGAACTACTAGGTAATAATAACGACTCTAGAAATAATAACTTAGAAAATAACGACTTAGAAATTAAGGTCTTTTAGACTATATACTAAGACTTAGACGCGCCTTCCTATAGCTAATTAGGAGTATCTACTAATAATCCCCTAGGGATTATTATAGTAATATGTTTAGCAATATTCTAGGAAAGGACTACTATAGTCTATAAACGTATATAAGCGGATACGCTTAAACTATCTTATACTTTATACTATAACCTATACTTCCTAGTTAGCAAGAAGCTAGTCCCTAAAAGAATAAAGAGTATTATCTAATTAATACTACTACGAAGTTTAATACTATAACGATTAGGAACGCTAACCTACTATCTAATATAGATAGCTTCTCGGAAGCCTTTAGGAACTATATTATCGCCTCGTTAATAGACATCTTTTTAGGATATAACTAGATTCTATTAGATAAAGGTAGTAGGGATATTACAAGCTTCGATATACTACTTAGCCTCTTATAGTAGACGACTCTTCTATAGGGAGCTACTAACTTAGTTACCTAGTTCGTTTAGGCTATTACTTAGGTATTATATATCTATATCTCGTATACTACTATATCGTTTCTAGACGATATAGGCGTTAAAGGACCTAAAACGCGATATAGGAATAAAGAGGTAGAGGCTAGGCCGTCTATGCCTACTAGTCTCCCTAGTAGTCTTCTTAATCTATTATCTATCTCCTAGTCTAGGCTTATACTTCTAGTAGCCTTTCTCTTAGACCTAATAGTCGTCTATCCCTCTATATCCTTTAGATAGATTAGGTAGCTCTAGCTCTTAGTTACTTAGGCCCTAAATGCCCTTACTTTAGTAATAGCTACTTATTTTACTTTATATAATAGTAACTATACTATATAGGTACTTTAGTAGTTACTATATTTCTTTAATATTCCTTAGTACTTATCTATTCTATATATTCCTACGTATCTTCTATATATCTATTTAGCTCTATAGTACTTTATAATATAACTAAATTGTCTATACTTAAGGTATTATATAGGTCTCTATTTAAGATAAAATCCTCTATAGTAAAGAGGGTACCTTAAGATACTAGGCCTTTCTATATAATATCTCTTACTTAGGTAGGGCTCTATATACTTAGGATAATAGAGGAGTATATCTTGCCTTCCCTAGCCTTTAGGCTTTTTAGCTAGGCTACCTAGGATATCTTAAGATTTAAGTAGAGCCTTCTATTCTCCTCCTAGATCTTATAGATATAGCTTAGGTTCTTAGGATTAAATCCTATAGTCCTAAAACTATAAACTAGTATTTAGTATATTAGAGCCTCTACTATAGTACTAGGGAGTGTCTTTTAGATCTATCCTAGTTTACTTACTAGCTTCTCCTTTATAGGCTTAGATACTATAAAGATCCTTAGGTTACTACTCTTAAGTTTCTTAATAGTAACTACCTTTAAGTCTTTAAGTCCTTATAGTATCTCTTAGTTAGTAAGGCCTTTTTTATCTTACTCTTCCTCCTAACCTACTCTAATAGTAATTATATAACTTTCTAAAAGGATTCTCTATAGGCTTAGTATAGCTAGTTAGCCTTAGGAGATAGCCTATATCTATATTCTTAGATTAAGGATCTTTAGAGAGGTTTAGAGGATCTATAGGTAGGTTTAGAGGATACTAATAGTATTAGTATCTTTAAGTTAGTAAAGAAGTTAGATCTAGGCCCTCTAGAGGAGAGGGAGGAGGGATAGGAAATCTAGAATCTAGAGAGTATCTAGTATCTTTTAGATATTATCTATAAGGATTTAGAGGTTCTTTTAGATATTTCCGTTCGCTTTTAGCTACTTAGGCTAGTCTTTTAGGCCTTTAGGGCCTAGTATTGATATTAGTTATCCTTTAGCCTAGCTTAGGGATAGAGGCTAGATTCCTTCCTCTCTATATCTTTCCTTAAAATAACTATTACTCTACTATCTCTAGAGAAAGGTACTTATATCTCCTATACTTATAGGCACTTGCGCCTTGTTCTAGGAGTTAGATATATTTAATATTTAGGAACTTCTCTAATAATATAGTAATAATATATAGATAGATAGAGAATATAAATAAGATTATTTAAATAGTATAAGTAGAGCTATAGAGCTATAGAATAGTAGAATATAAAATTTAGATTAGAAAGTATAGTTAGGTTTTAATTAGTACTATTAGGTAAGCTTTAGTATAGTTAGTCCTATATTTAGTATAGTTGGATTAGCTAAATCTACTATATTAGACTAGTCTTCTACTATAACTAGCCTTCTACTACTTTATCTAAGATAGTAAGTATAATAGTATACTTCTTGAAATTAATCGTGCTTCTAGAGTATTGTTGTCGTTTATATAAATGCGTAGGAGGTACAAGTTGTACTCGTATCCCTTAGGCAGATAGCGGAAGGCCGGTCCAACACGATACGAAGGCCTATCGTCTTGGCATTGAGCAGTCCGTCCTTTCGCCTGACCAGATCAGAACCTTTGATGGATTTGCTATACACGTCCTTCTGCCATCACACGTACTACCGTCATCCACGCAAAGACTATGGAATCTTTGTGTTGTTGCATGCAGTTTTGTGCTCTGCTTGGCATATGAGTGCTTCGCTGTGACAGAAAAAGACTGGCCAGTCGCTCGAGGCTGAAACGTATCCCCAACGTTCGACGATGAGCTTACTTGAAGTCAGCTACAGGCGATTAACGGACACTTGCGTGCGAGAGCGAGGGAGAGTGATTTTCATGTGAGGTCAAAAGCCTTCATAATTGAACGCATGCAAGAACAAGTCTCATTGCCGGAGCTCGTTTGCAGTATGTGTGATCCAGGTCCAAAGTCTTCCTGATTTCATTCGATTCCAAAAATGCTCAGGGCTGGTCGCGAACGCTCTCATCTCTTCAATCGCCATGTCCCGTTCCAAATTTCTCAGTACCACGTTGTGTCCGTCTCATTCTGGACCGCCTTCCGATATGCGTTGAGCATGAGTTTGACACTCTCCCAGGCCAAATGGTTCACGCAATTGATGATCTCAAATGCCTTCTCAAATCGGCAGCATCCCCTTTGTCCGTCCGTCCCGTCGCAGCTGCAGACATATCGTGTCACCTCATCGCTATGATATGCCTGCAACCAGAGCAAAGCTTTGTCCCACTTTGGTCGAGTGTAACTGGTCTGGTACGAAATATCTCCCAAGTGATATTCAGTCTTCTTGTAATTGTCCCAAAAACCTTCAGCTTGCTTGAAGAAGAGGCGTGCAACACTAACATCATACAGTCCGTGCAGGATATCGAAATCATTGCGGCAGTAGTATATGGCTCGGGCTTCTTCACGAATCTGACGGCATGTGCGGAGCAATCCTGGCTGAGCAATCCCGTGTCGGCTGATAATGACAACGTCGTCTTTGATCAGGGCGTTACCATATATGCGATTTCTTAGCTCGGCGGCAAGCTCGAGCAAGTAACACCGCTTGTTAGAAGTTGATGGTGATGCCAGGGGCATGCTAAGATCTGTCAGCGGCTATAGAATGCGGCATAGATCAGCAGGCTTACTCGTTGGTGGTATTCACTGCGTCGACCATTATTCGCATGCTGAATAAGTCTGTGTTATGTCTTGGGAGGTGCGAGGTCACAGGTCATTGATTCGCGAGGTTTTCGAAGTGAGGCAATCAGCAACGCAAAGAGAGATTCTTGGCAGTCATATGCAAATGTGAATTCGAGACTACCACTCCATCGAGTGAGCGCGATTACCCTAATGCAAACCACTCTCTGATCTTACAGTAGTCCTACAACGATGTCGTCACTTTTAGTTGAATCTGCTGAATACCCAACCGAAGTGTCCAGCATGCCTTTGCCAGGCGCCCGGTTTACCAACTCGTTTCTCGTGCCTCATGATTCATTGCTCGTCTCTAGTCATGAGATTTGGTCATAGCAAGCCCTCACTTGCTTATCGCCACCTTAGCGCCCTCGTCCTCAGTCCTCTCTGCTTCCTCCACGACACCGCAGTTCTCAGTCTCCCACATTGGGATGACGATCGTGTTGACTATGACGAGGGCGAGCAAGACCTTGATGGTCTTACATCCGATATCCATGAACCCGTCGCCAAAGGGTCCCTGGTCCTTCAATTTCGCAAGTCGGCGAGAGGTCCCGAAAGAGCGTGCAGAGTCGACATGTCCGGTTGGCGAAGGACGTATGATTAGAACGACTCGAGGAACCGGTGGAGGAACAAGCGGAAGCGGACGACGAACAGGTGGTTGTGTTGGTCGAAAAGAGGTGCTTGAGAATGCTGGCAGGCGGTCAATTCGAGAAAGTGGTTATGGGATCTGAGAGACATACCACGCTTAGCTGCGGTAAGTCGAAGCATTTTCTCAACTTCGATCTTGATGTTGGTGTTTACGTTCATTCTTGCGCTATAGTCTGTTCTCGCAGTCATGAAATCTGAAACTCGCAAATCAGTCGCACTTTAAATACGCGTCAAGCAAACGGTGAAGCTTTGAAGCTTCACTAGCGCGGAAAACAATTCCTGTTTAGAAGTGAAGTGAGTGAAGTTGTGATTGTTCCTTGATTCAAGCTTCACAATCGCCAAATCACTTCTTTCGTCATTAAATCCATCGAGGAACAGAAGGCTGCTTCTCTTCTACAATGTTACTAATGCTTTGGAGCATCTCTATCGTCTATGCCCAGGTTCCAGACTGTCTATTGTCTACGTCGTGTCTACTTCCTCAACGCCATCGCTAAACCCATCGATCCGCAGAATTTGGGGAATACAGTTCATTGCACGTAATGAAGTTCAGTTCTTCTTCCAGCTCCACTCCATCTGTTCCTTGGTAACAGCATCGTAGGCAACGAAAGCTCCGGCTCCAGCGGCAACGGTCTTGGCTGCGAGCTTGGTAGAGACTGGTGATTTGGCGGTGGTTGGCATTGCCTGAGTGCTGATGGTGCGGCGAGCGACAGTGAATGCTATGAAAAATTAGTGATTGTATCAGGATGATACATCGATTGAACGCATACCTTGCTTAGCGAAAGGCATGTTGTTGGTAGTGGTTTGCTGATGGTGGTTGATTTGATAGTGTATTGTCCTCCGAACTTGATCAGAAGTCTTTTCGAGAGCTTGATATTATCGAAATCGAAGTCGCGGGCGAAGGACGTGTTGTGAGAGGTGTTGCTGTTTTATGTGAGATGAAGTGGCGCACAACACTTTTTTATTCTATCGCAGTGACCCATGCATTGACTCAAACGGTAGGGCCAGCCGTCGCCGTTTTGAATCGGGCCGGCAACCGAATTTAGAAACCCGCTACCCGATGAGATTGAAATTTTTACACGTGGCGGATGCGACGCTCTCAACAGGACCCAACATAGATCAGGAGAAATGAATGGACTGTACTCACTTTGCGCCCAAAGACCGGTGGAAATGACTGCCTGATTCAGCCATATCTACTCTGCATCCTCAGCCTGCTTGGCCTGCGACCTTTTCTTAGCGCAGAGAGCTCGTCATCCTAGCGTGCTTCTCTATATGCACGCTATAAGCACATTGTCTCGTCCCTTCGTTACGCCTGTTGACCTGCCAATGCAATGCAACTCCTCGCTAATTTCATGCAATAATCGACCAGCAACCTTGCAGCCTTGGCTGTTTCATTCAGAAGATTCTGCTTTGGTACGTACGGAGACGTCTGGCTCTTGCTAGGACGCCATGATATCCTCGTCTCCATCGTCATCAATCATGTTGGAGGCGTTAGGCGCATCCCACGTGAGGTCCATAACATCCGCCAGGTCGCCGTCTGCTCCTGCGCTACGCTTCTGGCGCTTCTGATGCTCAACGTACTCTTTCGTCAGCTGCAATCTGCGGTCTGCGTCGCGGATGAAGGTCACGAGTTTCTGTATTCGCTCGGTCTGTGCCGCGAGGTCAACGTCGATTGGTGCGGTCGATGTCGTATCGTGGAAGCGGAGGATGGCGTTGGTGCCGGAACCAGAGACGCTGGCATTGAGGAAGCCGCCTTCAATCATTTCTTGAAGATGCTGCAATGTGTCGCCCGGCTGTGCCTGAAGTAGTGATGCCACTCTGGTGACAGGAAGAGCGGCGTAAGTCCTCTGCAAGTCGATGACACGGTAGCGTTGGAGAGCAGTCACCACTTCGTTCACGAGGCGAAGGTTGCCATCCTCCACCCAATCCTCCTGGCCCGTTTGAACTTCAGCAATGAGTTTCTGACCCTCACGCTTAGAGAAAGCATCAGCCACTGCTTCGTACGGTCTAGAGCAGGCCTTCACATTCTTAAGAGTGGTCTGATCTAGTGTCTTAGGCTGAGGGTACTGCCTGCCTTCCGCGAGCAGGCCCAGCAGCAACCACCTCTTGTAGGCTTCTACCTGCAGGGCGCTAGTGGCGTGCTGTTGGGATGGCGCAAGGAGGACGTACTCGAGGAAGAGACGCGCTCTGCTGTAATTGCGCACAGCAATGTAGACTTGCGCACCCAGCAGATAGTACTGCAGCACATCTGATGAATCGAGCTTTTCTGCAAATCCGCTCTTCTCCGTTATGTATGCATTACTCAACTCATGCTCTTCGCTAGGTAGCTCTTCAGGCACACTCTTTGGATACTTCTGAGGATATGCGTAGATGTCGCGGTCGAGTATCGGCAAGGCCTGACTTGGCACCCCAAGCTTCAAGCATAGCTCAAGGAAGGCAAGGTGATTGTTCGTGAAGGTGCCTGCCGTTGGATCGAGGCGGAGCATTGCGGTCGAAATGGTGCTCACGTCGTCGACTGGATGTTTGCTCAAGTAGTCAATGGTCCAGTCTAGCAACGTGCGCCATTCGTTGCCCACATAGCGGACCTGCACTGGATCGAAAGATGTAAAGAAGCCAACAGCGTTGGAGATGAGCTGATCAATGCGCTTCTTGTCCTTGGAATTGGCCTTGATCAGTTCGGCTAAGCTCATCAGGTAGGCGATCGAGTTGACAGATGGGTCGAGCAGCTCAATGAGCTCCTTTTTCTCGTACTTTTTGGTCCATTGCGCCGCCTGAATCTTCTTCAGGTCCTTCAGATAGTGGTTGATTTTGGTGTCATACTGTTTAGGGGGGAGCGGTTCCTTTGAGTCGGGCGGAAACGATAGCAGCGTTTGCACGATTTCGGCCATATTGGGAGCGACGGGAAGTGCAAAGTGGCGTTTATCGCCTGGTGAGTATCATGCTCAAGCTTTGCGATGGAGTTGATTCTCTAATTTGTGCACAGTAAGCGTGAGGTGTTGGCTGTCTGTTCGCAAGGTTGATGTTGCGGTCAGGCAGACAGAGACGCTCATCGATGATGGAGCTTGGACGGTGGTCGCGGACTCGGGGCTTGTCGGCGTGGCAGAAAGCTAAAATGTGGGGCGGCGCAAGGCACTTTCCAGGGTCTCACTGAGATCTCGACCTGCACTTCGCCATCCTGACTTCTCGGTTGTGAATGGCTGTAGACATATTCTTCCCAGCCTGATTCGAAACACTTTCATCTCACTTGAGAATCAGCCAAGATGGCTCAGATACAGCACACCAGGCGTTATCGAGACCAAGTCCTCTCAAGAGGCAGGATTGAGTCCCTGATAGCGGAAGGGAGAAAGGTCGTGATAGTAGATGGAATGGTGCTAAAGGTCGATGCATGGCTTCCATACCACCCTGGTGGCGACAAGGCTATTCTGCACTTGGTTGGGAGAGATGCTACGAACGAGGTGAAAGCATTCCATTCGCAAGAGACGCAAGCGTTCATGCAGAAGTACCGTATTGGCAGGATTGAGGGTCAATGGCAAGACTTTGTGCCTCCGATCCAGGGCGGTTCGTTCAGAAGAGACGAAGATCAGCAAACAGATCCAGTAAAGGATCAGGGTGAGACAATGTGCGAGGACTCATCCGAGAGCTCACAAGACCCATCACCAGTCTTCGAGCCTTTAAAGCATCGCACAGCTGGTCTTCGCCGACGGAGGCAGAGCGACGGCGCAGCGAGCGAATCCTCGGAAACATCGCTGGACACACTGGCCATTGGCGAACCTGCACTAGAAATCAAGAAGTCTTATCAAGGAGACGAGCGAACTCAGCAGGAACTTCAGCACGATTTGGAGACCTTTCCCAGCCTGGACGCGGAAACACAGTACAAAATAATCCACAAATATCAGGAGTTAGATCAGCGCCTCCGAGCCGAAGGACTCTACGATTGCAATTACTGGGCCTACGCCATAGAAGGGCTTCGCTACACTGCTCTTGGCCTTTTAGCATTCTTGTTTCTCAGGATCGGCTGGTATCTAATCTCTGGACTATTCCTTGGTATGCTGTGGCATCAGCTTGTCTTCACCGTTCATGATGCAGGTCATATGGGTATCACGCACAACTTTCACATGGACAGCTGCATCGGCATCTTCATCGCAGATTTCATTGGCGGCCTTTCCTGCTGCTGGTGGAAGCGGAACCATAATGTACACCACATCGTCACCAACAGCGCCCAACACGACCCAGACATTCAGCACATGCCATTTTTCGCCATTTCGCATCGCTTCTTCGAAAGCCTGCGAAGCACATACTATGACCGCGTCATGACTTGTGATCCCGTGGCAAAATTCATGCTCCAATACCAACACTATCTCTACTACCCAATCCTGACCTTCGGGCGTTTCAACCTGTACGTCCTCAGCTGGCAATATATCATTATGGGTCAAGGTCCACGGAAAGGTCCAGCCTGGTGGCATCGATACCTGGAAATGGTGGGACACATCTTCTTCTGGTACTGGTTCGGCTACCTCACTGTCTACAAAAGCATCCCAGACGGCTGGAACAGGTTCCTCTTCGTCATGATCAGCCATGGTGTGACCATGCCAGTACACGTACAAATTACCCTCTCGCATTTCGCCATGAGCACTGCGGATCTCGGCGTGGCCGAGTCCTTCCCACAACGCATGCTCCGCACCACAATGGACGTCGACTGTCCAGAATGGCTGGACTTCTTTCATGGAGGTCTGCAATTCCAAGCAGTACACCATCTCTTCCCACGCATGCCCAGACACAACCTGCGAAAGGCGCAGAAGATGGTCATGGAGTTTTGCGACGACGTCAAAATTCCTTACACGATCTATGATTTCACGGAGGGCAATGGTAAGGTCATCGGACGATTAGAAAATATTGCAAAGCAAGCAAAGATCATGTCCCAATGTCAGAAGGCTGCATTCAATGATGTTGTTGAAGGGCATTAGTGACTAGATTTCAGCATCGCTATGGAACAATATGCCCATCGTTGATTATTGAGGTGTTCATGCATCATCTCGAGTTTATACATGCAAATGGTCATTTCTTATAGGTCGTGACATATACTGGGCGTTTCATCGACCCTCCCAAGCGGTCTCGATACCATGCCAATAGCTTTCTTGACCAGCACTCCGTCGCACAAACCTCTCTTGTCGTTGACACTTCTCGTCAACAGCAAGATTTCTGCTCTCCTCATCTTCGCATTCCATCGCATTTCGAACAAACATCACATGCCGACCCGGAAAGCTCCATTTCCTTGTCGCCTTACCACAAAGTCCGTCAAGGTCCCGTCTCACGTCCCCGCTCAGTGGCTCGGAGAACCACAGAATCAATGTAGCCCAGATGTGCAGACATGGCGCGAGCAGGACGTCGAACAGAAGCGCAAGATTTCTCCAAATGCTTCCAAAGGTTGGCGCGATTGTGATGGGTACAGAGTCCAGAATTATTGATCTGACAGGAAGTAATTGAGATGTGCGGAGTTGGTATGCCTTGAGGAGAGTGCAGACGTTTCGTGCTGAGGAGTTGCCGAAGATGTGGATTAATGTATTCTGTCGTTCCGAAACTGTCGCTTTCTCTCTAGGTCCTAAGAGATTGTCCAGGACTGCATCGATTTGTGAAGTTTGGTGGTGGTGTAGAAGGTGGATTGCCGAATTCGGGTACAGTGTTGAATAGCCTTGCACGTAGTATTGTATTTGCTCTGGTTGTGCATGTGGCCAGAGTCCCAGGACAACGTGATCTGGCGATTGGTTCTCCACGCATTCGAACACTGGCGTCTTCAAAAGCTCAGGCTCTGTTTCATAGCCGGGGCCTGTAGAGTCGAAAGACGTCCTGCATGTCGAGAACTCCATGGCACTGGCTGTGAGGCGCCGATGATCTGAGCGCAGTGCGACCCGTCCCCAATTATGAGTCGGTGAAGAGGTGGAAGGAGTCGACGGAATTCGGGTCGATGTTGATCTTCCTCCCGAACAGCAATACAGCTATGGAATGTACTGATAGTAGACAACATCAGCGTCGTGTCACGAAAGGCGGCAGCAAACAAAGATATAAGTGTTGTGCACTCAGTCAGCCACTGGGTAAGCTAGCGTTCATGGCTTCGGCCATTTCATTTTTTTGAAGAAAGGATACCTAGACCAGCCGACTACCCTATGAAATTAGGCTTATGTCAATAGGAGGCAAAGTCCCTGTAGCGAGCCTGCCTGCCATCTCTGGCGATCCCAAGCCAGCTGGAGTGCGTTCGAGCAACGGTGGCTGGTATGGCTTCTAGGCGGTGTTTTACTTAGGCACTTGGCTGCTCGGATTGCGCCCGGCGAAGGGCCACCGCATGTTCAGGCTTCAGCGCCAGAGGGACATGTCGATTGCAGTCAGCTCAGCGCATGGCGTATCGTATCGTGCCACTTGGTGCAAGTAAGCAGAAGCGACCGTATATGGGCAGAGGCCGCGAGACGAGCGCCGCCGCCGCGAAAGTCGCGCGACCTTCAAGAGCTGCCAAGACACGAAGGCCAAAATGTGGCAGCCATGCCCACGTCGGATCGAGATGAACGTTGGAATTATTACATACCTAGGTAGGTGTTGATCGTACACAAACTCCTCACGGAATCGTACACGCCGATAAGCCGGCTCAGGCTTGCTATGAATGAGCGACTACCAGCTAGAAGCTATGCTCAGCATCGACGGCAGCCACGCCAAACAACAACTTTGCATCGCTCGCCTCATCCTGCATTTCAGCTCCCGACAGCGCATCGGCATCGTCGAGCTTGGCATCACTTCCACGTAGCCGCACCAGCGCCGCCGCGATCTGAAAGGCATGTAGAGAGTCTTCAAGATGTGTATGCATGTATTTATCTGTTGTGTCTGGGCTTTCATCTGCCCGGGACCTGCAGAGATGGCCAAGTCGCCATCATGCCAGATTGCTTTAACGAGGCCACCAGCGCTGTCTTTCACCCCTTGAGACCCGCCATCCGCTATCTTCAAGCCTTTCAGCATGTGACTAAGCTCACGGCTCACATCTCGAGTCTCATCGGCCAAGTCTCGGACAGCACTGCACAGAGTTCCTCGGTTTCACGAGCAAGAACTTCGAAATGCCTATGCTCAGCTGTATGACCTTTCTGCGCGAGCTCCCGTCCTTTTGAGACTGCCTTTAGACCAAACTCGACCAGTTGTACAATGTTGACGACTAAGCCTAAGGAAGTTAAAGGATCCAACATTTTAGCGGATGAAATGGCGACAGAGGCTGTATTTCACACCTGAGGTGTCAGCCATGATATATGGTCTCGGGTGCGTGCATTCGGTGGTGGCAATGCCATCCACGACCTCCTATGCTCGCATAGCTTGCCGCCAGCTAATCTGGGGTTCCATAGGGCGTACATGTCAAAAACTGACAGAACACCCGCGCGAACTACAAGCAACGCCGTCTGAAACAGTTTGATGCCTGCGGTAAACTGGTGACAGAAGCGAGAACGAAAAAATGTCGAGCCCGGCGAAGGAGAGCAGGTACGGCGCCAAGCCATGATCTGATTGGCGCAGACCCCGGCGGCGTGAAGTGAAACCACTTTCACAGAATAGCCATACGAACAAGAATCGAAATGAACAGAACATGGAACAAATCCTCTCTTCATCACAACCGACTCTTCTCCGCATAAACCACCTCGAAACTAACCCGATCATCCCAGTGCAAAGCCCAATACCCATCCCAGATCTTCTTCGTCAGCGGGCCGATCTTCCCATCCCCAACACTCTGTCCATCCAATTTCGTAATCGGCATGATGCCCCCCGCAGTCGTAGCCATAAAAATCTCATCAGCCTGAAACGCGAGTTCAACGGGTACAACCTCCATTCTCACAGGAATGTTCTCGTTCTCACAAACGTCAAAAACACTCTTCCTCGTAACACCCTCCAAAACGCCTCGATCAGCGGTATATAGAACCCCATTCTTGATGAGGCAGATATTGAAACCGCTCCCTTCGGTGAGGTTGCCGTCTCCGTCTGTTAGGAAAGGATAGTCTGCATCACGATCACCAGCTTCCATGATCCCTCGGGTCAAGTCACCCCATTGGAGGTTCTTGACAGTAGGATCGAAAGCTCCTGGTGGAGTGCGACGGACTGTTCGAGCTATGATCGCGGAGCCAGAGCCTGAGAGTTGCATTTGTGGAGACATGACCCAGATGTAAGGACAAATCCAAATATATAAATGGTTGGAAAGAGCTTCGGGTTTGGGTCCGGAAGTGGAGATGCGTTGGAGACCTCGGGTGATGATGAGTTCTACAAAAGCGTCACGGATGCCGGACATTTTGAGCATGGAGAGGAGGACTGCTTTGACTTGGTCGCGAGGGATTGGAAAGCGGAGACGCATCTTTTTGCAGGATTTTGTGATGCGGTCGAGGTGGTCGTCAAGACGGAAGAATCTTCCGTCCCAGACTGAGGGAACGTCGTAGGTTAGGTCGGAGTGCAGGAAGCCTTGGTCCATTAATGGGACTTTGGCTTCGGAGAGAGGGACGATTTCGCCTCGTGTGTATGCTATGCCCCGAGCGTAGGGGTTGGAACTGTATGTGAGTTCCAAGGATGTCTGGCGACGATTGTAGTCGTCAAAGATCTTTTTCATGGTCGTCATCTCGATTGTCTGTGTAGTTGGCTTGGCTCAAGATGATGAGAGGAAGGCAGAGACGGACGACGATGGTGCTTGCGGTAACTTGTCAACGGCCATGACATGAGGTCTTGATATAAACCTCTCGAGCAAGCTGAGGTATCCTGTACCCACATCGCGCAGGCGTCTCGGCATCTGCAACCTGCAGCAGAGCTCGGGGAGGATCTGCCAAGCCCAAGGAATTTCCGAGCTTACGGGCAAGATTCAAAGCTTCTTGTGCCGTGAAGTTGCCAAAAGCAGCAGTTTGTCATATCAGAATAGGGCCGATGTGGACTGCCCATCTGCCACGTTGTTCGACCTCGTGGTTGTATCTTCAGCCTCATGAGAGAATGCCTGTTTTGTCGGTTCTGAAAGCGGCAGGTATCAGTCGGCCCCTAAATGTTAGCGAGCACGACACGTTATGGTTTTGACCTTGCCTGGGCCGGAGAGTTGAATGCAGCTCGTTTCAAATCAAGAGTGTTATCACCTTCATGATCCATGACATGCCTGAAGTCTGCTCTGGTACGAGTGACTATTAGGGCACAGGTGTTGCGAGGTAGCGCGTTTCGCTGCTAGACCGCGTTTCGAAATCGGTCCGGTGAAGCTAACACCGTTGAGATGCCAATCTCCCTTGGTGCTCTTCCGCACGCGTGCGTTGACAATACCTGCCGAGATGTTCGCTCGCGAGTGAATCCTTTGCCATATCGCCATGCTGTTTCTGATGGGGAGTACCACCGTCGATGGCCATCGTCTGAGTATATATAACCAATCGTTAGTCCGAACATGGACGGAGGATTGCACCAGTCGATGACAACATAATACACTCTACCAGCTTCAAGAAACCCACAAGTCGTCGTCGAAGGAATAAAGGTGATAGTCGAGAGCGTATAAGTCTGCTGTCATCTGTTGGGGAAAGCTAGGCGAGTGCTCCAGGAACTTTGTCAACGTCTGTCTCCGTTGACATTGAGTAGCACATGAGGTTATAAGGAGGTGACTCAAATTCCAGGCTTTCACGAGACCTACGAGAATGGGAGAACGGAGCTCGCCGTCACCGGATGCACAGAAGAAAATCGTAAAGAGCCCTGGCATTGATCGAGGAATCGGACGCGAAGCGAAAACAAACTCTCGCACGACAGTGGGTACCTCGCAAGCTACTTCTTCAAGTAACGCGAATAGAAGGTGCGTCTTTTGTCGTAAGGATGCCATGCCGGAGGTGACCTGTGTCGAATATTGGCCTAGATATTATCAGCATTGCAAGTGCAGTCAGCCTTGCCAACGTACCATAAAAAACATTACAACCTCTCGGAAGTGTGTTCGAACATTCTGGGAGCCCACATTGTGTGAATAGGATCGAGCACGAGGCTGAGCTATCCTGCCCTTACGTTTCTTGGCTCCAGTGATGCTATTGTTATTTGGTCGTGCTGCAAGCCTTGATCTTGCTACTGCACGCGTGATACGAGCATTCATCATCGAGCTCCTCAATCCTGGAGAACAAACGCTCCGGATCCATTCGAGTTGGCGCCGAACTTGAACTCGAGAGGAATATCAAGAGCTCTCGGGCAAATAGAAGATATTGGCCCTCGACGACGAGTTGCAACAATAAGAGTGGCTTCACCACTTCAGTGCATGACCGTGCCGGAGCCCTCAGGTCAGTGGATCGCAGCAGGCATCGAGCTGCAACTTTACATGGCTAGAACCTCGCTCGCAGAGCTGAACGAGTTGGCCAGAGGGCCTGGCATGACAAGGTCGCTATCATTTCTGAGTGCTGCCGTAAGCGCTTAGAGCTATATAATGCTGTGCCATGCCATACCTAATTAAGCCTTAAATCGGCCTTCAAATCCAGGTCTACCTTTCTTCTTTCCCTTTGCTCCACCACTTGGGCCGCCCTTTTTCTTGCCCTTCTGGCCCTTCTCATCTCGCCTCTTCTGTAGATTTGTCTCGCGCTTCTTCTGCTTAGCCTCCCTCGCCTTTGTGATGTTCTCCTCCCGTTCCTTCCATTCCTTTTCAGACTTGCTCTTCTGCTTTTCCTTCCGCTTCAAAGCCTTCTTCAACAAGCTGGTGTCATCACGCACTCTCTCGCCATGCGCCCGCTTCTTCGCGTTCAGCCACATATCCTTCTCTTCAATGTCGGCCTTCTTGCCTGCATCGAGCCCGCTTATCCGCGCTTGCTTCTTCTGAGCAGCCAAAAGCGCAGTCTTTGGATCTTGTGGTCCCTTCTTCTTTCGAGCTTCGTTCAGTGTGCTCAAAGAGGCGTCCGCCGCAGTTCCATCCTCAAAAGCGAGCCTGGAGAATGCAAAGCTGTTTTCCGACGGTCGCGGGCTGTCTCTGCGCTCGAAAATGTCGGTGGCGGGGCTGCCAGAACCACGAAGCTGTTCCTCTCGCCGTCGTTCCTCGGCCTCCTTAGCTTCTCGCCTAAGCTCTTTCTTGTGCGCCTTCCTTTGCTCCTCTTTCTTTCGCCTCTGGTCGAGGAGCTCTTGCCGAGATTTTGCCGGCTTACCATCTGGACCGTCCGCTTTACGCTTGGCTCGCAACTCTTCTATCCGCTTTCGAAGTCTTTCTTGCAGCAGTGCTTGATCGAGGTTTGATAATTGTAGTTTCGGTGATGACGTGCCGCTGTGAATGTCCGTATTCGTTGCGGCAGCCGCATCAAATTCTGGGAGAGGTATCTGGTTGGGCTTCTGCTGTGTTTTGACATCAAGTTGTGGCTTCTTCCGCTGCTTCGTCGCAGCTTGCTCCGAGTGTTCTTCGACAGATGGCGGTGTTATGGAGGATGATGAGGATGCTTCGGAATGATTAGTGGCAACGTCAAACGCAGGACTGTTGACAGCCGGACTTGTTGGTACTGATGATGCTTCCGCCACTTTTTCATTCTCCGCTGCATCTTCTTCTTGCTCGTCTTCTGATTCTGCAAGTCCAGAGAAATCGACATTCTCCAATTCTGCAGTGTCGTTTGCCTCTGCATCCTCGTCTTCGTCATCCTCTGCACTCTGCCCATCTGCGCCGCCGTCCGCTTGCTGCCTTTCGGCCTGGGCTTCGGCGAGATCTGCATCCTGCTTCTTCGCCTTCTTTACCTCTTGCTTTGCCTTCTTTGCCGCCGTTTTCTCCTTCTTACGATCGCGCTTTTCCTTCCGCTTCTCTGCTACAGCCTTTTTCTTGGCTTCAACATCCTCAGCGCTTGCTTCCTTCTTTTGCTTTTTGTTGCTCGTCTTTTCAGTCGCCATGGTATCTTCTGCATCATCAACGTCCTCCATGCCCAATTCACGCTTCCGCTTCAGCTCGCGCTCCTTCATCACGTCCAGGGCAGATTTTTGGTTGGCGGGATCCAGCTTGGCCTTTTTAGCCGCTCGTTTTTGTTCTTTGGTCTGCTTCTTGCGATTCCATTGTTCGCTGGGATCAAGGCCATCGTCTATCTGGCTGCCGTAGTATTCTCGTGCTGGAGTGAGCGCAAGCAAAGATTCAAAGGCTTTTGTATGGCTCTGCAGGCGTTCCTAGATCATGACATGTTAGCCTTTTGCATACTCCTTTCGAACTTTGGCTGCATTACTTCAAGGCCGTCGAGGGGATCTTCTGATTGCGCCATAATTTCCGCAGTCTACAAGCTCGTCCAAAGGTTTGCTGCCGACGATCGAGGCGCTGCTGCGTTTGTCTTCACACTTCACCGCAGATTTGAGAGAAGACGGCCAAGATTTTGAGATGCGCTGTGGGGCTCGGCTGTCGGCGTCGGCATCGGCATGTCGGCAAGAGTGTAGGGATGGGGGCGACTCTCGCTCTAAACGCGGGACTAACTAAGCACGTAATACGACTCGGTTAGACTTTCTACCGTACAGTTAGGTAAGCTTTTATATCATTAGTACTCTTATACTACTAGACTATTTCTCTATAGTATAAGTAGCTATCTCTCTATTTAAATCTATAAAGAAAAGAAATATAAAGTTTAAAGCTTTCTATCTTCTCTATATTCCTATAGGTTACTATAGTCCTATCTCTGAGTTTAGTATTACTCTAAATAGTTATAGTAGCTATAGAGTCCTTTCCTTTTACTAACTCTTAATTTCTCTAAATAGTTAGTTTTATCTTTCTTTTATTTTATATTATAAATAAGAATTAGTTTAGATTATTCTTCTAGATTAGCTATTAAGCTATTATATCTAGCCCTCTCTTTGTATTAACTATTATCTTCTAGTCTAAGATTTTTACTTATATAGATAGATAGTTTATTTCCCTATTCTAGAGCTATCTAGTTTATATAGGTTATAGCTATATAGTATCTAAGGAGGAAAACAAGTATATATAAAAACCCTCCTATCTCTAATTTATTTCCTTTCTTTCTAATAGTAGGCCCTATAGTTAGTATACTAGTATCTAGATACTACCTTTATAATATCTATCTTTAGAGTCCTTCTAGTTCTCTCCTCTCCTCCTTTAGACTATCCTTTATATCTAGCTCTCTACTTCCTCTATAAGTCTAAATTAGGATAGAAATCCCCTTTCTTTAACCTATCTTACTATATTCCTTATAGTTGTTCTATCCTAGAAGATTCTAGGATATATCTTTATAGCTACTTACCTTCTCTAGTTCTTCCTTCTACTAGTCTAGTCTAGATATACTAGGAGTATATATTAGACATTCTAGGATAGGTATCTATATTAGTAGCTTAAGTTATTAACTTCTAGAACGCCCCTTCTATAGAGATATACTCTAAGTCTAATATACGTAGACCTAATCTAGATAGTAATACTACTTTTAGTCCTTATTAGGCCTTAGTAGATCCTTTAGTTTCTATTAGAGGCTAGGTATATAGCAACGCATAGAACATCCGCCTAACTAATAGCTTAGTAGGTAGTAGAACTAATAAGTGCCTCCTAAAAGGATTACGTAGCGCACTAGGTAAAAAAGGCTATACGAGTTACGTACGTCCTATGTATATACTAGGCGCGTACCGCTTAGTATACTTAGGGCTTGGCAAGAGACATTACCTTATCGAGGTCCTTATAGTTTCCTAAATACTACCTCTAGTAGGCTCTAGTTCTTCTTCTTAGTAGGGCTATATTCTACTTCTTTTCCTATAGCTTAGATACTATCTATTTAGCTATTAAGGCTACCTTTAGTTTCTCTTTAGTTAGAGTCTTAATTCTATATTTAGATACTTCCTCTAGTATTTCCTATTTAGCTAACTTTAGGATTTAGTCCTAGGCTATATATCCTTTAATCTTATAGACTACTTTTCCTACTATAGTTTAGACTTAGTAGTTACTAGTTTGTTTAGTATACTATATCCTTACTCCTAAAATGTACTCTAGAATAGGGAATAATCCTATTTAAGGCTATTTCTAGCTCTAGAACTTCTATAGGGATAGATTTGTAGGCGCCTATAACCTTCTTTAGGTCTAAGGTAGGCTACTTAGACCTAGTTAAGCTACTTGCCTTATTCCTTAGTAATAGTTTTACTAAGATTTTTACTTATATAAATAGCTAGTCTCTTTTCTACTATCTTACTAAATAGAAGATATATATACTTTACTATCTAAACTTCTTATCTATAGATATATTTAGATTATATCCCTAGTACTCTTCTTTTATAAAATATATTCTAAGTTCTATATATTCTATTCTAATTAGAATAGCTACTATAGATACTAGTTTAGACTATTCTTTATAAAAGTATTTCTCTACTTTATCTTTTTTAGCCTTAGTAGAATAGAAGTAGCTATAGATCTATAAGGTCCTATTTTACTTATCTTTCTCTATTCTATTTAACTAGAAGCTTAAGCTAGAACTACTAGTTCTTCTTTTTCTAGAGATAGAATAGGAGTATTTAGATATTATTTTCCTTCTAGTTTTAGATAGATTCTCTAATTCTCTTCTATCTACTCTAGTAGATATTTACTTATATTGATTTAAATATAGAATATTAGGCCTTACTTAATAAGTAGTAGACTATATTAAACGAGTATATTATATACTCGAAGGCTAAGTAGAAGTTACTAAAATAAGAAGTCTAGATATAGGAGCTAGAGCGTAAAAATAGGCGTCTATATATATAGCGTAATATAGGCTCTAATACTCTATACTAGTAGATACTAGATATACTATAAGTATCGAGCTATCTAATTGCCTAGTATCTCTAAAGCCCGACTAGACTACTAATAACTCTAAGGATAGGTCTATAGAGACTATCTAAAGAATCCTATCCTCTTAGCTTAGTCTTTATATAACTCTATTATAAGCCTATAGTAAGACACTTAAGCTAAGTATAGTAGATATAGTCGTAGGGTTTATAACTAGTTACTTAATAGCTTATAGCCGTTTCTTAATAGAAATATCTCGTTCTTATTATATCTAGTAGTCTAGTAAATGGTCTATTAATCTATTATAAACTAAGGCCTAATATAGAGATATTTATAATAACTAGTTAATAAATAAAGAAAAGAAGAAGTTCTATAACTTCTATTAAGAAATATAAAAAAAGAGTTCCTACTAAGCTAGAATAATCTAAAATATCTAAGACTATAAGCTACTCTATAATACTAAATCTAAAAGATATTAGATTAGAATAGTTATATAATATTAGTTATATAATTCTAGATATTCTAAATAGGGAGAAGGCTAAGTACCTCTAGAGAGGTTATTAGTATCTAACTACTAACTAGACTATATATTCTAATAATATATTTATAATAATATCTAATATTTTTATTAATTAATATTTAATATATTTTACTTAATATAATAATTAAGGTATCTATAAGAATATAGTACTATAGAAGGGAAGGTAGTATTATAGATTAAGACTTTTACGTATTCTTAGATCTTAGTAGTAGCTCTATCTACTATTCTATTAGACTCTTCTTTCTAAATAGATAGTAACTTAGCTCTCGTTTCGTTTCTAGAAATAATTAGTTTCTAATATATAGGATACTAGAGTACAAGAGTTGGATTAGAAAGCGCGATTAGGTTTTAATTAGCGCGGTTAGGTAAGCTTTAGCGCGGTCGGATTAGCTAAACCCACCTCTCGCTATTCACTCCTCGCAACCAAAGAGTTTTAAAGGTCACATTACTCGCATGTGAGAGTGCATGGTGTGACCATTTTTCCACTTTTGTGCTCCATATCAGAACATCCGGGCTGTTGTTTGTCCTGCCAGCGCAAAATATGCGGTACAGTACTTGGCAAGGCACCGGCATTCTTGATAACATTCGTCCAATGCTTACGACCAGGGCTCCGCCACCACCTAGCCTTCTACCTACGCAACCTTGCTGTTTGCCTCTGCTGTCGTGTCATATGTAAGTACGCTCGCGCTGCGCTGTAAGTCCGGACTTGCGATACCATTTGCCCGAGATATGCGGTAGCCATAGACAGCAGTTGCCCTCAGGTTGCTGGAAGGTGGCAAGCGACTGCCTAGCTGCGAGATTTGATCCTCCATCGTCGACAATCTCTGGACCTTCAGGGACGGCACGACACAGTCCACAAGCATGGCACATGATACAGAGACCACCATCGTAGAGGCGACATCCCTCTCGACCATCCAGGACATCGCCATCAATCCTCCAGCACATCCGAAGCCTCCTGCCGATGTGCCAAGGCTGCCTCTAGTCCTTTATATTGCGCGCGTTCCTGGCAGCCGGGATGTCTTTTTGACGCCGATAAAACCGCGCGAGAAAGTTGTCACGGCGGAGGATGTCCAGAGCTCGCTTTATTTCATTCATGTCAACGACGCGGGAGACTATGAAGAGCCTGGTCACCGGCCTTCATCAGTCAATACCAACGCTTCTCATCTCATTTCCGTGCCTAAAGGCATCATAAGGAGAAACCCTGCTCTGCCAAGGAGGCCTGTGAAGCCGAATACGCTCCCGTACCCTCTTGACGATGGGCCTCCAAATGTAGGACTGCTGCCACCCAGTCCGCCCACGCGCGGAAGACACAACCGGGTTTTGCGCAAGCCTGTTGGACCTAGCACTACTCTTGCCCAGAGTACTCTACCAGACCTGCCAGTCTTACCACGCCGGCCATTGCCTACACCTCCTCAGGACGAGCAGCCATTTGAAGAGTCTCTGCACGCACACAACAAGCATCTTCTTCGGCGAGCAGAACACAGCGATGAGAATAATCCATACCTTCGCGAGTATGAGCCATTGTCACCACCAATTGATCCCGGCGATCTACCTGAACCTGGAAGCCTGACTCTGATAAGGCGCAATCCAGCTTCAAGCGAACAGTGGAATGTGGCCTCAATACACGATCCTCCAGTGAAAGAAATCTCTTCAGCGGCCCTTCGTAATCCGACTGCTGCTCAAAGGACCAAACGAGGAGGAGCACCCCTCTATCTTGACATTTCAAATCCAGGCTATGCCCAATTCATCCAGCAAGAAAGGGCGCAATCACGGCAGAGCACAGACACGACCATTTCAAATCGCAGCGATCCACCTCCAGAAGGAGTCTTTCGAAGACGATTGTACATGCCAGGCTCACAGCATGGCGAGCATTCTTATAACAACAGCCACAGGTTGAGCTCTGTCGCCAGTTTCAATTCATCAATGGACGAGGCACCTATGCGACGTTCGATGCGACATTCCGTTGATATGGGTTCGTCTACCACTTCTACGTCATATGCAGATAGACGAAGCAAAGGTTACACTTTCAACAGTCCCTGGGACGGACGATGCGAGTTCTCTACGGGAGCCACAGGCAAAAGTCTCAGGTGCAAGCACTACCTGCCCAGCATGCCAGGTCAATCGACAGAAGTCAGCGAGCTGAGGTTCAATCTGCCTACCAGCTCTAGTAAGGCTGCGAACGCACCACTGGCTAATAAACAATCGTCATACATGAGTGGTCTACATCGACGGTTGCACTCATCAAGCGAAGACGGCAAGGTCGATTTCGTTTTCGATGACAACGGCAATCTGGATCTCACGTTAGGAAGAGAGAAGGCTGGAGGAGGATTTGGAGGTAAGCAAGCAAAACTTGGAAAGCTGATTATACAGCCTGAGGGACTTGCCATGCTAGACTTGCTTGTAGCTGCAAATGTAGGCCTATGGTGGAGAGCCTGGGGAAGATGATTAGGTACAAGACAGGGATTGCGTATGATGTATAGGTATGACATTCAAGACTCCATGAGCTATATATATAGCTAAACATAAACATCCCATAATTGCAGTCTCATCTCCATCTTACATCCCTTTTTCCGCTCGCAGGCCCGAAATCCAATCAGACTTCGATATCACAAGCAATCTCAAGTTAACCTAACTCCAAACAGATCAAACAGATCCATCTTTACTCGCAACTCCGATCCATAAGCCGGCTGCGGTATGCAAGCAACAACATATTCCAGATCAAAAATTAAAATCAGACCAAACCCATCTAGTAGGTCGCGAAATCGCAAAACATCGCGTGAAGCAACCTAATCAGTAACACCACGCCCAGACAATGACAGCACAATCTCAACCATCGCGCCTTCATCGATCTTTGATACCGAAAACCCCCACCAACAAAACGCCATTCGACTTGCCTCGCTCAGAGCGGACTCTTCTCACCAAAATCTTATCATACATCCTCTTAACCCTAACAAACCTCACTCGCCTTCTCCGTACTCTTGGCACCAGCGACATGTCCAGGCTGAGGCCCTGTAACATGGTCATCGAAACTCCTCAGCGTCAGAATACATTCCGCTAGTGTTTCCCATCAATCCCATCATTCTAACATCAGCTCGACGATCGAAAATGCAGGCTTTGTCTTCGATTACGAACTGGATGGTCTGCAACATTTCTCGGCCCATCGTAAGGAGATCCTGGAACTTGAGGGCTTATGTTTCCTTGAGTTGGATACTGGATGCTGTATTTGAAGTGGCGAGGAGGGTAGTGGCGTAACGGGTGCGGGAGTCGCCGGAGGATGATGGTTTTGCGAAGTATGGTGTGAGATTTAGGGATATTGTTGCCAGGGAGCGAAGAGTTGGCCAGTTGGAAAGCAAGTTGAAGGTGGTTTCTGGAGAGGACCGGACATCGAGGATGTTGTTGTCGGCTGGGAGGTTGGTGCTGACTTTGTAGATTTTTGGGATTTTGGTGAGCGGGTACAGTAAATTTTCCCATGCGCGAGCGATGTTTGGGTTCGAGAGTTCGATGGCGTGGATTTGGATGTTAAGCTCTGGGGCGCGGCCGGAGATCTTTCAGAGGAAGAGATGTTGCTCATGAGGTATGAGACGAAGGAGTAGATGCAGCGGTTTGTTGCGCCGAGGTCGCTTGCGAACCAGGTGGAGTTTGCGGTGCCGACGGCAGGGTTACCATCGTCAAAGTGGATTTCGAGGTGCAATTCTGGGATTTCGCTGAGGTAGGAGGGCCACAGAGCGGAGTGTTCCTTGATGGGGTCGTCAAATCCGAAGGCTGAGGCCGAGTCTTGCGCGAGAGGGAATTTGGAGTGACTGTTGTAGAGGTTGTTGACCACATCGCCTGAGACCACGACGCCGCCCATGTATGAGCCGGAGACCTTGATAGTGGCGACGCTTTCCGAGTAGATGAAACCAGAAGCTTCATCGTGTATCTGGCGGTTGGCGCGCAGAATTGCTGGTTGCGCACGGAATCCGGCGGCCTTGTCGTGGGTGAGGAGAATCTTGTAGACATCGTTACGCATCTCGCTTGGCAGGCCGAGGAAGGGAAAGTAAGGTGGAGGTGGGTCAGACGCAAAGATTGTGGTGCCCTCAGCCTTGCCAGCGCTTGGAGTGTCCAGAGCCTTCTTGCCCTTGATGGTCAGCTTGAAGCCGCCTTTCGCAGCATTCTTGGTATGCTTGAGGATGAGCTTGGGCTTGAAGGCAGGTGGTGGCATGCGAGTCGCTGGCTTGGCAATGCCAATTTTGGTGAGTCATGGTCGCTTGATATCCTTGGTTCCGCCGTAGACTTCTGGAGCCGGAGCCTGCTTGCGCTTGAAGGTTGATGGGCAATTTGGCAGTGTGGCGTCAGCGATTTGCTGGAAGCTGAGGATCTGTATTGGCGCCTCAAGGTCGAGGGAAGTCGCTGGACCAGCTGGAACGATAGTATCGCAGTCGAGGCGGAGAGGGGCGATGAAGGTGGTGCCGAAACGCATGTTGGCGGTTTGATGGGTGTATGCTGGAGGATATTGACGATATGCAAGCGCTGAATGGTGGAAAATATCGCGAGTTAGGTCGACAAGATGTTCGATCACCTGCTGAGGAGTGGATGAGAAGAGATGTCGGGTCGAAGTTGGGTGGGAAAAGGTCAGTTTAAGGTCTCCTTGACCGCACCAGGAGCGGTTCAGTTCGAGCAACAATAGGAGCGGTCAGAACAGCCAAATGGAAGTGCAAGAGCGGGAAAGTTGGAGTGCAGTCTGTGGAACGCAAACGGAGAGCAGAGTAGCCAACCAGAGCGCGGGATCTGCGTTCGACCTTTCACTTACATGGTCCGTGCGCCCCAGAAGTCATCATATGATAGCTTCTGCATTGACACTTCTACCCGGAAGTGGGGCAAATACAAGCTCTCAGAGAATGTTGGAGAGGGTATTTCAACCCGTGCGCAGTAGCGGCTGCAGCCTAGGAGCGGTTTGGTGTTCTTCTCCGACCTCACACGACTCAACGCACGCCTGCTCGGGTCTCACGCCATGTTCGGAGTTCAGCAATGCCTCTCTCTTGCCGTAACCCCACCTTACTTGATCAGCTTAGGTCGCTCGTAGCTCTGCCGCTTGTCGTCTCTTGAGCTCGCTCCCTGAATCTCCTCAAGTGTCTTTCTGCAAGTCTTCAAAAGGGCCTCCATTGCATCCTTGCGGGAATACTTCTTTGGTCCCTCAATCATTGCTCGATCCAAGTCCGCAGATTTCACTAAGGAAAATGAGTACTCCTTCCACTCAATAGATCTCACTCTACCCTGTGTATCTCGAAGTAAGGTCTCTTCCTTGTGTTCTTGGTCCCGAACGATAAAATCGGTGTGCGGTCGCAGTGGCTCTGCGTTTCTGGAAACCTCGTGCAGGTTCCTGCTTGACCTTGCCATTTTCGCTGGTTGCATCAGGTCTGCATTGTGCTGTCTCCATAGTCGAGGCGCCATAACTGGAGAGCGTCAGCATGATCTTGTGAGCATGAGCGATGTGTAGATCTCATACCCAGTATTTGCACCTTCATTATCGTGATCTCAGCTTCCACCTCAGATCTTGCTTCGGGTGTAGGATGATCTTCTGGATGGCTCATAAGAGGCAGTGGTATCGTCGGCGGCATAGCGAAGGTCGAGCACGATGTGTGACTTTCGAATGCGCGTTGATGAATTGCTTCCTGTCTGCTTGGCGATTTTGTGCGCAAGGTGTCACACAAGGAGAAGTGATCTTGATCTTAACATCCGCGGCGCTTTCCATGGGCCAGCTGACTGCTAGCATGTGCCTGTAATGAGTGAGTAAAGACATCTGAATCGGAAGGCTCCATCGCGGCTTGACTCAGATCTCGCCATCTGGCATGAAGACGACTCAATTTCCTAAGCAGGAAGGGGTCTGTGAGTGAATATTTCAGTTCTAAATAAGTCGCTCTCAGCTATATCATGAAAACCACCGTCACTTCAGTCACTGCCCGAATCACAGGACAAGACAACACTAGCAATTTATGGAGACTAGGTGAGACCGTGAAAGCTTAAGCATTCATTTGAAAGGTGATATCCAGTGTTCAAGCCAATTCACGCCTTCGCACTTGCTCCGGGCCGCTTATGTCAGGTCTAGTCACCTATAACAGACAGTGCAAATCTACAGACTTGCCAAACCTGAATCAAACTTGAGTTTCCGGTGCTTTGTCCTGGTCGACAACAGCCTCGTCGGCACCAAGGTGGAGGTCCTTGTGGGACTGAGATGGGGAGACTGGTGCTGGGGCGTCCAAAGTCGGCGGCTCTGGGGCAGTGTGGCTGGTAGCCTGCTTAGACTTCTTCCCGTGCTTCGACTTGCTCTTCTTGCTGTGGCGAAAGCCATGCGGAACATTTGGCCAGTTAAGATGAACTGAGTTACTTGGCCCAGGAACTGGGGACAATGGAGGCAAAGAAGAGAAGTACGATCCAACGGCATTAGAAGCGCCACAAAAAGGTGCATGTCGCATGGAGGATTCGCCGCGCTTCTCACCGCTATGCTCCTTGTGATTCTGTGCAGAGTGACCGGCACGAAGTGCCTTCTTGGCGTTCTTCTTGTGCTTTCCAGCAGCTCGTGCTTTGGGATGTCGACGGTAGCCATCGTCGCTGTCGGATGAATACGCTGTGCTGGTACTGGCGTCGGAGCTGGAGCCACAAGGCAAGGAGGAGGAGTCAAAGTCGCGAGCTAAATATTCTCCGAAGAGTTCGAATGCGTGTTCTGTAAGTTTAGCGGCCTTGATCAGATGCGGAAGAACGCGCATGCGTTCCTTAGCTGAACGTGACTCTGTCAGGCCACTGAGCTGTCCTCCAAGCTGACGATCGAGAAGAGTAAGATCATATAGGAGATGTCCTAATGCTCCTCCCAATTCGGAGGCAAGGCGCTTAGTCGCCCTTTGCAGCCGATGATAATCCGTTTCGGATGGATGCCCGCCATGATGTCGGGAGGGTCCTGCAATTGGTCCAAGTCTGACCAGGCCACAAGGATGTGTCATTGCTGGAATCATAGTGGGCTCCATTGGTGGCATGAATGGGTAGTCGCTTGCGCCGTAGAAGTAAGACATGTCCTGCAGACGTGGGGTCTGAGTTGGTAGTTATGGCGACCTGTTCTCGTCAAATTGATTCGTTGAGATGTGTTGTTCCGCTTCTGAGAGTGTCTGTTTGGGACAGTGCGTGATCGAGGTCCAGTGTTGCGAGCAGAGTTTATATCTCGGGATCCTGCATTGGTGAATGCTGTAAGGATGTCAGGTTTAGTTGGGGATTGCTTGTCTCAGGGAAGAGGTCTCCTGTTACGAGAACATGTCTTGTTGAATTTCACCTCACATCTTAACAGCCGTGCCCGTGTGGCAATACTGTAACGAGAGGCCCTCTCTGATGATACCAACTCTGCCTTCAACGCATTAATCCGCCCAGGTCCCTCTCCATACCAGTCACTCTCTCCTCGAGAGCTCTCTTCTTACGCTCCAGCTCCCGAATTTCCATCTCCTCCGCTTCTAATTCCTGCTTCGTCACAGGGGTGATGTTCGGAGCGGCATCATCACTACTAGCCATCGGATCGTCATTCTCGTCCTCAGAGTAGCTCCTGCTTGTCTTTGCCAGTTCCTCTGCTTGCTGCAGCACCTTAGCCTCATAATGCCGTATGTTTGCTGCCAATTGCCCATGCCGCCGCCTCAGCTGCGCAATCCGATCTGCAGTTCCAGGTATGGAATATACAGCAAGTAATCTCTCCGCTCCCTCCAGCAAAACCTCTACATCCATTTCGCCTTTGATCCTGGCATCCGTGCTTTCCTGCCGAGTGCGATTGTACAAATCGCCACCAAGGACTGCAGCGACTGCTTTTGACTTGGGTTGTCGAGATCCATAGACCGTCGCTCTTCTCTTGGCGGGTGTCTTGGTTGAGGCAGCAATTGCATCGTTGGTTGGGCCGCTAGCGAAATCGGTGGCGCCAGGGTTTCCAGTAAGAGGAGGCGGTGCTAGATGGAAGAGTGCACGCTCATGGGCTTCTGTATCGCGTATGAGACTCGTGATTTCGTGTTGTGAGAGCAGAGCGTTGGTGAAGATTTTGGGTGCAGGGAATGGGAGGTCTGATATTGAGGTCGCGCAGAGAGAGATTTGCTCCAGGTGGGACTGCAAGAGTGAGGCCATGGTTCTTGTATCTCAGCCTTGTGAGCATAAGGGCCAGAATGACTGGCACTATTGTCGAAACTCGGTGATATCGTAGTCCGATGGTATTCGATTTTCTGTTCTTGAACGTTCGTCCACTGTTTATACGGCGATGTTGTCGCCGAAGTTGAGCGGCTCTCACTCAGTTCTACAGGCTCGTCTGTGGCCACATCCACTGGGACCAGTGGTATACTGAGCTTGAAGAGCAGTGCTGAGGCATTCGTCGTTGGTATGTTGATATGTTTTCAGACGTGTCGTTGAAGGCGCGTTGCACAGAGTTTCACTGTGACGCCACAGCCGGATGATCTTCGGCTCGAGAGGCGCATCTCGAGCGAGGGAGCTTCGAAGCAGCAATGCCTGGCCTACACCACCACAACATCACCCAACACTTCCATCCAACATTTTCTTGGCAAAGCTATACCACAAGATGGCAGAGAAGATGGAAGTTGATGCCGTGAATGGCGAGAAGCAGGAAGAAAGCGTAGGGCCAGCGCCAGATCTGCCGCCGGAGCGCAGTACGTAGACCCAGACCCAGCCGCCTCACAAACACTGATGAGCATACTGACCATACCGCAGTCATTCAGAACAACCTCACATTCATCAACCAGGCCGTCGACAACTTCGACTCGCGATTCACACTGCGCGCCCTTCGAAGCATATCGAGCCTCCGAAAGGCGCCTACATTCCCCGAAGCCATCGTCCTGGGCATCAGAACAGCATATCCCAACCCATCTAACAGAGGGCGGCAGATATTGGAGGAGCTTCTACCAGCGAAGCACAGAAAGCAGACAAATGGCACAGCAGCGCCGGCAAAGAGCAAGGACGGAGCAGAGCAAGATCCGCATCCAGAAGTGTGGTCGTATCTGGGTGTTCTGCTGCAGGTCTATCTGTTCGACAGCGGCGAGTTCGAGAAGGGAGCTGACTTCAGCGAAAACTTCGTTGAGCGCATCCGCAGCTGGAACCGTCGCACCCTCGATCAGATCGGCGCCAAGGCATACTTCTACTACCAGCTCTTCCACGAGAATCTCGACCCGAAGCCGCCGTCAAAGCAATCGCACGTGGTTGACCTTCGCCCAAAGTTGCTCGCTGCTCTGCGATCTGCTGTGCTCCGCAAGGACAGCGATACGCAAGCAGCTGTGACTGTGCTCCTCCTCCGGAACTACATCAGCACCGCCGACATCACCCAAGCCGATCTCCTCGTGGCACAAACACAGTTCCCAACCACGGCATCAAACAATCAAGTATGCCGCTACCTCTACTATGTAGGCCGTATCCGCGCCATCCAGCTTGCCTACACCCCAGCACATGAGCACCTTGAGTTTGCTACCCGCAAGTCGCCTACAAATGGCCCCGCTGTTGGCTTCTACCAGCAGGCCACCAAGCTTCTGATCGTGGTGGAACTGTTGATGGGTGATATTCCTGAGCGCAGTCTATTCCGACAGCCACCTCTGGAATCTGCCCTCTACCCATACCTCAAGCTCGTGCAAGCTGTACGCGTTGGTGATTTGCAAGCATTCCTGAAGTGCGTGAGTCTTAACGAAGCACAGTACCGCCAGGACGGCACATATACCCTCATTCTCCGACTTCGTCAAAACGTGATCAAGACTGGTGTTCGCATGCTTTCCCTCTCATACAGTCGTATTAGCTTACGCGATATCTGCACTCGTCTGGGCGTGGATAGTGAGGAGTCCGCAGAGTACATCACGGCAAAGGCGATCAGAGATGGTGTCATCGAGGCATCGCTTGATCACCAGAATGGGCACATGGTCACAGTACCCCAGAAGGACGCATACAGCACGACAGAGCCAAGCGATGCCTTCCACGCTCGCATAACCGCCCTGCTGAACATGAGAGACGAATGCGTCATGGCCATGCGATACCCAATGAACAAGCACAGACAAGAGATAGCAGAGGCCGCCAAGGCTCGTGAGCGAGAGCGAGAGTTGGCCAAGGAGATCATCGAGGGTGAAGGGGACGCGGATGATGGTGATGAGGGCGGCTTTGAGGGCATGTAATGGTCTCTCATGCTCTCGAATCAATAGCCGTGACCCAACATGAGTGGCTGCTCTGCAATACGAAGCTGTAATATAGACAATCGATAGAGATGCTACAAGCTCTCAAGCTCTCAAGCTTGAATTTGAGCTTCGGTCATGAAAGCGTCGCATCGAGTTCTGTTCACAGAGGCTCTCTCCAGGAATCGCACGATAGGCAGGATACAATTGAAACAATTCCCTCCTAGTCTCAGCGCATAGCCAAGTCCTAGATGGAGACGCAGACCATACGTCAATGGTCCATCGAGTGTTGGTGAGAAGAGAAAAATCCTCTGGATGTCCCAGGGTTTTGTATAGCCCTGCGGGGCGACCTCACATGCAATAAAAAGCATGTGAGTCTTGGCGGTGCCAAAGTGCCTGTGAATGATCCAAGACACAAGCGGGCATGTGCTAACAATTCACATGCGAAGATCAAGTTTCAACTTATCATTTTTGAGGCTTGTACTAGCTGTGAAGGTATTTAGTGCGTATTCCCTTAGACGGTTTGCAATATGTGAGTCGCGTGTCAAAGACCATTTGTCGTCAATATTTTGATGCATGCATTTTTGAGTAGCCTTCCGCAAACTCACACCTTCTTTCCCACATCTCAGCTCACCAGTCATCATCATCCCTCCCCTCAGCTCGTCCCTCATCGTAAGCATCATCAACATTATCCCCGAACCTCTCCACATCACCCACCTTCTCCCCCATCCAACCGGCCATCCTCTCCGGAGCATCTTCCACATCATCCACAGCATGATCCCAACGGTTCTCAACCTTTTCCCCAAATCTATCAAACCCCTGTTCCACATCTTGCGGAATGTCTTCAACATCTTGAACTTTCTCCCCTGTCCATCTCGCAGCATCATATGGTGCATCCTCTACGCGCTGTCCAAAACGATCAAAGCCACCTTCCGCTCGGTTTTCGAAGTTGTCGAAGCGTTCTTCAGCACGATACTTATCCTCCTCTAAATCTTCCTTGACTTCATGCCCTTCATGCATTAAAAATGCTCCTCCTGCGAGGCCGGCTGCTACGCCTAATGCTCCACCGATAAGGCCTTTGTGAGATTTCTTCTCATGGTGTGGCGCATCGCCTTGAGGTCCCATCGGATACCCTCCTTGTCGTGATTCATAACCCCCTGGACCCCCGGGACCACCATATGCTCCTCCGCCATACCCGCCATCGTAGGCTGCACCTTGCCCTCCGTATCCGCGCGGGAATTCAAAAGTGCGTTCGCCGTTCTCGGGGTTTATGAAGATGTAGCGGCTTTCTTGGTGAACCCATTCGGCTCGCCAGGGGTGGGGGAGTTGAGGTGGTGGGGGAAGCTGGGCAAGAAGTGTCAATATCTGAGTTCCGGGAAACCAACTTGATGATGTGCTACTTGATTGCCATAACCGCCACTACCATATCCACCACCTCCACCGCCATAGCCTTGACCGGCGCCGTATTGAGGTCCACCGCCGTAGCCGGCGCCTTGGTTATAGTAGGACATTGTCGGAGATGTCTGGATTGTGCTGCGTGGTGGTTGTTGAGCTTTTGTCAATTGATGTGTGTGTGTGAGATTGAGTGATATGTTAGGGTCGAGAACTGAGGGGAAGTGAGGCAGATCACAAGTACTTATCCCAATTCTGAATGTGGAAACACGTTGTCAAAACATTGGTGAGCTTGCTTGCTTGCTTGCATGCAGGGCAGCTCGTGTGCAGCTCCAGCCGACCTGACGCAATGGCCAATTGGTTCCAGAACCTGGGCGAAGCTGTCCATACGAGCCGCACCGTTGCAAGACCAACGTGCCAGGCTGCCAGCACACAGAATTGTCAGGATTCTACCTCCTACGCAGGAGGCTGTGCTCCGTTGATTGGACGTCGTCACTAACATGGAAGGAACAGAGCATATCGTACTCAAGCCTCGCCAAGAGAGGCCAAGCTTTTGGCATTTGCCGAGTGCAAGGCTACAGATATATACAGTTTCTCTTGCAACATAGTATTTGAGCTCATGTCTCATCCATGCGCATAATCACCAGTCAGTAAGACGGTCAGATGGTAACCATCAGCCATGAAGTCAAAGTGTTTCACAATTCTTGAGCATGACCCGTAGCTCGCTCATGCTTCAGCTGCTCCAACTCTGTCGCCCTCCTCTCTGTTGTCTGCTCAACCTCGTTGCCAACCGAACCTCCCCCTTTCAGTTGCACTTTGCGCTGACCACTAGCCTGGACTTCTGCCCTGTGCGAATCGAGCCTGCAGATGTTGAGCAGTCACAGTCGCTTCGCACGCTGCCTTCCGGCAGTCTGCTGCTTCATTGCTTTGGACACACCATCGGTAGCGGCATGAATGGCTTCAGAATGTACAGTTTCCAGCCCTATGAATGTAGCGCAGAGCTTCGCAACCATCCTAAATCCCGTCAGAGGACACCGCAGCGTACTCCTGTTGAGGTGTCGATTGCTGTTGCAGGCGCGGTTGCTTTAGCGCTAGCCAAGGGATGTTCATCGCCCTTATTTTAAGCTTCCCACCGTCTTCAAAGTGTGAGACTGCGTCCGGTGCTTTGATGCATCGGCTGGCCTTAGACAAGGCTTGCGATTTCCGAATTCGCTGGTCGTTGTAGAATCGGGCGAGATCATACACCGTATGTATGAGTCCTTGTCCTTCCAGAATAACTTTCTGAAAGCGAGCTCGACACTGGCAATTGTTATCATTCAAAACCAAAGTCTTCGTGGTTATTCCCTTGATCGCATGGGTCTTAGCCAGGAGCAAAGCATTCGTCCAACGCACCCATGATGCTATCATAATCGGACCTCGTACCGGCCTGAAAAGATCCAGGACGATCAAATCTTTCATCAATGTCCATCTCGTCATTTCGAACTCCAATTTTGTCACCGTTGGGAATACCATGGGCGATGTGACCATTGCCGAATGAGATCCCATTGAGAGTTGGTTTCCGATCCAGATCCGGGTAATGGCTAAGCATAACCCGTTCGCTCAGGAACCGCTCCCGCTTGAGATAGTGATCTTGCAAGCCCACGCCGAGACGTAGATCTTGCATGTTCAGCGATTTCGTCTTGGCCATCATCTCCATTTCTACTGGTAGCAGACCTCCAGCATTCCTCTGCAGAACGCCACGATCGGCGTCGTCTTCTTCTTTCCTGAGCTGCTTCTTGAATCTATAGGTCTGAATGCCGTCTTTCCCGGCTGCATTGCTCCTCGCGTGTCCAAGTAGAGCGCCCAGCACACCTTTCATGAAGACCTCGGCAGCCTGTTCGACCAATTCCGCGCAAGGTTGCACCTGCCCTTGCTGTACGCCACCTGTCAGTCCTTCCCTGTAGCATATGGGTTCGATGCGATTTTGCAAGTCCGCTTGTGCGGGGAACTCCAGTTGCTCAGCTGCAAGAGGTTGCGCGTACAACCTATGTATCTCAACCTCGAAATTGTTCCTGGCCAGACCGCTCGCTCCACCAGCACTTGGCCCTGCGCCTGTCGCACTTTGTGGTTCTGGTTGCGTAGATGACGGTTGTGCTCCGCTCGGCCTAATGGTGAGCTCCGTGCTGTATTCCAAGACCTCGCGAAACCCATCATTCACAGCCTTGCTGGGATCCTTCAACCCTTTGATGCGCGCACGATCCCTTGGACCAATGGTCATAATCTCTTTCTTCAATCTCTCCTCCGCCTTGTCGTTTGCGCCTGATCCTCCTGCCGCATTCTTGCTCGTGCTGGTGGGCTTGTCTGTGGCGACAACCCATGGTGCGACTTCTGTGGGCGGAGGATCTCGTAACGTGTTCGCATATATGGCTGTAAGGAGCTGATTATGTAAGATCAAGATGGATGGAGGACTTTTGCTCGAGTCGCCAGAGGCCGTTGTGCTTGGCGTGGAGGAGAGTATAGGCTGGAGGACCCATGACAGCTCAGCCTGGTTGATACAGCCGCGCACGAACTCGTTGAAAGCAGTCTTGTACTCGGGCCAGTTGTCTCCCAGCGCGCTTTTCAATTGTGTATAGATTGGCTCAACATTGATGCGCTCAATCTGCGCTCTGCCCATAGCGGATGCAGCACCTGCCACGCCATTCTTTGCGACCAAGCCCACGGGTTGCGCTTTGGTGAGATCTGGCGAGATGGTCGACAGAGAGAGCTCGGCAGGATTCATGTTTGCGGTGCGGTAGCCTAGAGATGGCGCTGGCGCAAAGCGTTCGTATTATCGCATCGTTCGAGTGTTGTATATGCGCATGTGATCGCGCAGCTAGCTAGGACTACTGGTTGGAGGCTGGAGTGAGGTCTCGGAGCTTGTCGCAAAGCGGCGCAAATAGAGAAGCAAAGTATTGCTATGCTAGTGAAGTAATACTACACGGAAGAAGGGGAGAGAAGACCAGAAACTCCGTGACTGTCAACCGGTAATGGCTTCACACGCGGTTGCATGCGCGCGGAGGACCTGGAGTCGTGAATTGATGTCGGCTCTTCCTTCCCGAACCGCCGTCGCCAGCCGAGCCGGGTCAAGGTCTTGCAAACAAATATGGTCTCTGTCAACACACGTAATCACCATATGGTCTACACTGGCATACACACTAGTGAGATCGATTGCAAGCAATGCATGGCTCTGAGAGAGATGTTGCTCGCATCCCTCATAGCTGGTCAGGAGTTGTAGGCAATCGATGATGTTGTGCACAGCAGTGCCGTCGTCTTCAAGCATCTACCCAATACAAGGCCATTTTGGCCAGGTGAAAGTAGTAAGTAGCTATAGAAAATTCTGGCGTTGCGCCGTCGGCCGCTCTGATACCACAAGAGTGCCACATCGTAACCCCGTCTTCGCCTTGAAATATGTATGCGCTTTCCATCTTCATTCTGACTCCTCGCTTGGTCTTAAGATGCCAAGTTGTGATACGTACGCCCCGATTTCCACCAGAGAATTTTCCTGTCCTCAGTCCTTGGTCGCTAAAACGCTAAATCAAAACGTTGTTGTTGTTATTGTTGTTGCAAATTGGACATGTGAAAACCGATAGTGTAGCCAGTGATGACCGTTGAGGCCAGGACCAGTCCCAAAGACATAATCCCAATTCCGCACTCGAGAGGTCACACAAGGGTTTCAATCCTACTCCTGCTGTCGACCGCATCGTCACTGTCGGGGTCGATATCGGGCCAGTCGATCCACTGCCAGTGTTCTGAATGGTCGATAGGCTCGACGCGCATATTACCTCCCTGGTCTATTCCCTCTTCTGGATGTACCATTACCTTCGCGCCGACTGCAGCGCTTTGCACCCGCGAGGATATCGGCAGCTGGTACGTCAAAACGCCCCGAACAATCAGCTCGAACGGATATTGGATGACTTCCTCCCAACGTGCACTACCGCCAGATTCTGTCTTGTTGCCTGGCTTTGTCAGGCGCAATTGGCCTATCGACACGTGCTCGTGCTGCTTGATAGGCGACGCCTCGAAAGTGAGCGCCTGGTCGAAGTGGAAGATCCTGCCAAGAAGCATTGTTTGTGCGTCCTTTTCCAGGTCAGAATCCGAGTCTTTGTCGCCGCCTGGTGGTTTCCAATGACCATCGCGATCTTGTGATGGATTGTTCGGATCACCACCCTTATCACCCAATGAGCGAAGCCCACGCCGGCCGCGCCTCCTTGGCGTAATGCTCTCATCAGTTTCTGTTTGGTTCTTGTGACCGTTGCCCACGTGTTTGCTTTTCGCGAACACATTGACATCCATGTCGCTGACCGAGATACCGAGCGTGTTCGGATTGACCGCGCCGACAAGGAGGTCAAGCATGAGCTCCTGCTCGCTCGCCAAGACATTCTGGATCTTGTGAATTCTGACGTCGTACAGAGGTCGATTAGATGCAAAGACGAAGCAGATTGCTGACAAAATCACCAGTATGACGACCAAGGTCGTTAGTAGACATGCGCCAAGCCTGCCACTACAGCCCCGGCGACCACGGTTGTCATCATAGTCGTCCATGGAGTTTTGGCTGATGCTACCAGCGAAGCGATGGTGGTGCATGTACCGGCGTGGAGTTCTTACAGTACCGACAAGCGGCGTCCGTTCGTCATCGGCATTCTGTTCGGCATCAAAGTCGTATGGTTCCTGTTTCTTGGATCCAGAGAGGAAGCTCCGAGGCTGAAATTGCATATTCTGCGGACTTCTTGGAGAAGTGGGTCGCGACCGAGCTTGATTCAGATGACTATTGCGCAGCTTTGTTGCTTGCGTAAAGGGAGAGTCTTGCTGATCGTACGTGGCCGAGTGGTGCGCACCCCTGCCATGTCGGCCAAAGTGTCTGGAGGTGGTCGATCTAATTGTGCCATGATTGCTGTCGGGCGTGTCCGGATCAAGAGCATTGTAGGGATTGGTCGAAAACTTCATGCTTCGTTTACCGCCGACGCGCCTCTCATCAAAGGCATCTCCATAAGCTCGAACGCGCTGCTGATCGGCGACACTATGTGATGAAGTAACGCTTGGCGTTCTCGAATGATGTCGCTGCCGTCGTTGTGGCTCTGGCGGATTCGACTCGTAAACGAACGTCTCGTCGGAGTCGGACGTGTTCGCATCTTCTACCGCATTTGCCACTCTTGCCTCGAAGATATCGGCTTTGGAGGTGGCTTTGCGCAAATACTGGTTAGGTCGTGGTCGAGGTATAATTGATGAAACAGTTCGCCGAACGGAAGAAGCAGGAAATAACGCATCGCTCGCAGAAATATCCTCCTCATACGAAGATGAGGACCACGCAATCGGCGCTATTGAAGAAAACGCCCTGCGAAGTCTAGGAAGGTAACTGCGCGACATCTTCGTAGGCGTGCCTGTGAAGGGTTGCCGACCATCTCGCGTCACCGAACGATAGAGCGCTTCATAGGCAGGCCCGTGTCGATTGTCGCGTAGATGATGCGGAGAATGAAAGGTATAATACATACCTGTACCTTGTGTCACGCTCCTCGTCTTGCGTTCGGCCTTTTTGCGTTCCTTCTTTGGTCGTATCGTCTCATTGCTGGGTTTCAACCTGATGGCACCGCCATCTGAAGCACGGAGATTTGATGAGTCCCGAGCAGGAGCAAGTCCAGATTGGGGGATCGATGCCACAGTCTCGGTCTCAACCGTCATATTCTGCTTGCCAGCTTCTTGACGTGCTTTTGCAGATCCAATGGGATAATTGCCCTTGCCAGGAACACTCGTCGTTTGAGACCTCTTGGCTTGAGTGTTCACTGCACCTTGCGATTCGCGACGGCCGCGAGGCTTGCTGCTATCACTCTTGTTTCCCGCACTTTCGCTGCCACTTTCGCCAGGCTGCGTGTGCTGCTCTAATTCTGCCTTCGTATCACCCTTCACCGGCGATGTTTTGGCATCATCTTCGGTCACCTTCGTGAGCGGCTTCAGGTCTGTAGCCGCCTGTAATGCAGCAGGACTTGGCTCCTGAGCATCGGTGCTGTTCTCCTGCACCGTCTCCAGCATTGATTTCCCACTCGGTCCTCGAGATGATGCCTTTGGAGGTGGTGGGGCTTGCAATTGAACTTCGGATCTTCGAGGATCTGCTGCTGGCTGGGCCGCTGACGTCGCTGATCCGGACTGAGGTGTCGCACTTAGTACCTGAATGCTGGGGGCTTCGGGTTTCTTGGCGGCAACCGCTGATGCACGTCTTGAGCTGGGTCCAGACGGTGGAGGTGACTTGAGTCGTGGCGATATTGGCCATTGTGGTGTGTTGTCGCCCGTGCCTGTTGACGTTCTCGGTGCTTGTCTGCCAGGTAGCTTTGAGACTGCTTCCGACACTGTGGAGCCTTTTTGAGACAGTTGGGGAACGCTCGAGGCCGATAATGCTCGTTGTATGGCAGCGGCGGATGGCTGCGTCGACAGGCCAGCAGAGAGTTGCTGCGGCTTGTCTGGTCGAATGGGGGATGCATTCCTAGACGATCGCGGGCTTTGTGCAGCCGGAGTGGCTGCACTCGGTGTCAGGTTGCTGCTCGATGACTTTCGCAGTGTGGGTATTCGCTCGGCCGAATTCAATGATGTCGTTTTCGTCTGCTGTGTTGATGGCTTTCGCGCTGTTGTTGGTGTCGGAGTACTCGCTCCACTGCTCCCATTCGCACTACCACCAGCACTCGGCGGCTCGGCCGTCTCTGCCTGGCCGCTGATGGAGCGGAACTCTCCTCCGCTATCTTTGTTCGCCATTGCAACTTCGATGGACTGTTCCAACTTCCAAAAAGCAAAGCGGCATGCTTCCCATCATGTCAGAAAATGATCGCGTCGGGCGTCACGACGACTCCATGTGCGCGCAGAAATCGACGTGGACAAAAAGCTAGTTGGGGAAGCCGGGATCAGGATCAGGATCAGGATCAGTGGTACCGCGGGTCAGAGTGGTTCGCCGGAGCGGTTAGGCAGGGAGGGTATGGCAGAAGGTGCAGGGCTGCAGTGGTGTGCGATTTGTAAAGGGCCAGCTCAGCGTTTGGGGTGCAGTGCGCAAGGTGTGAGGTGATGTTAAAATCAACCAAGATGCGCTGGCGGCAGTGTGTATCCGTGTCTGGTGGCCTGGTGGCCTCGTCGTCGTTCTCGCTCGGCCCGGGTCGCGAATGCGCTGGGTGCTCGGGTATGGAGCGCCGGGTGGGCGAAGGGCGCGCAGTAGAATAGTCGAGAGCGCGAACAAAGGGCGGAGGCGGGAGCGTAGGTGGAGTGGGGATGGTATGTAGTACGTGTATGAGGGAGGAATGGCGGGATGGCTGCTCGAACACCGAAGCAACGGGACGAGTGTACGTATACGGCATAGTCGCCATGCAGTGTGCCGCCGCTCTGCAACGTAAGGCGTGCGTATGTGGCGCAGAAGATAGGAACGAGTGACGAGTACCACGGGACGAGTCAGCGTGCGTTGTTATGTCACTTATATATGTCAATGCCTGCCGCCGAAGTCGTACAGCGGTATGTACAAGACTCCTCACGCCTGCGTTCTTATGCCAAATTCCAATGCTCCGAACGAGTCAATGACCGCACGAACGGCACGCTTGGCACAACAGCGTCGCCGTCACTGTCCTGCTCACCGCTCCGGCGGAAGCAAGTGGTGCGCGCCGTCAGTCACTGGTGACTAGCCACGCTTCACCCTTCCCCTCGTGACGTGACATGTTCTGACTCGCCAGTACTCACTTGCACGAGAGCGCCACAGAATCCCCTCACTAGCCTCAGCGACCGTTGACTCGGCACCTGTGACCTCGTGCATGGAAGAGTGCCGAAGTATAGTACTGATCTTGTGACCGAGGATCCGGTTCGGGAGCCGAGCAGAGTCGCATCGATTCTACTAATGTGATACGCCTTGCAGCGAGTGAGTAGAGGCATCAGCCTATGATAGATGGCGAAAGGCTAGTGTTGCCGTGAGCCTTGCGTGGGAGCTGCACGACAACGCGGCCCAAAGAGCTGACATCCAAGTCGTCACACTTATTTAACTGTCTGTAGCCTGCATGAAGTCCTCTCACACGCCAAACAGGTATTTTTTCTTCCCATCGCACACGCCACCTCCCGAGGTCGCATAGAGAAGCAAGGAACGCGTCGCGAACAAACGCCCGCCGCTTACACGAACCTGCTCAACATGTTCGAATTGTCACGATGATCAAGTCTGAAACAGGCAACGTGTATACAACGCGACATCAAATGCATGCGCGCGCCGCGTCGGTAGACCTGTGAGAGCTCTGGTCGCTGCGCCTGCTCTCGTGCGCGCCAGCATAACGACCTCTCAGTACCAGCAACGAACGTCCATCATCTATGATATGCACATCCTCTCTCTCTCTCTCATGCCTTAGCACTCACATCCATCAACCTCAAACCACTCTTCCTCTCTAGTACGTATCACTCAAGTCCCTCCTCTTCATCCCCGTCTTCGAATCGAGACCCAGACTCGTGTAAAAATTCTCATCACTCGGATCCCTCCCCAAAAACTCCCTCAGTATTTCCGCGAAATCTTTACTACTTCCCGGCTCCAAAACCGTATGCCTCCACCTCCCTCCAGCCTCACTACTGAATGGATCTTGCTTGAACGCAGTGTAGAAAACATCTACAGCATCAACACGACTCCACGTATACCCATAATATCCCGCCTCATAACCTTCCATATAATGCGTGAACTGACTCTGATGATGACCCGCATGCCAGCCTTTGCCGAGCGCTTCCTCGCCTTGGACTTTGGTGATGTTGGTGCGCATTTGGTTCCACGTCAGAGTGGTATCGAAGGATGTTGCGGCGTCGTGGGAGGGCTGTTCGTGGATGGTCATATCGAACATGCTGTACATGGTTTGTCTGGTTTCGTAATTGCCGCTTGCAGCGTTCTTGTTTTTGAGGATGTTGTCGATTTGGTCGTCTGCGAGGTTTGCGGGAGGTTGATTGGCAGAGCTGTCGTTTTGTTCTTTCTTCCAGATCTCGAGATTTTGAGGTGAGAGGTAGGAGTAGTGTTGACTGAGACGTTTCAGGACTTTGCGATCGAATGACCACTGCTCCATGAGTTGAGAAGGAAGCTCGACAAAATCGCGTGGGCAGCTGCCAGGACCGTGGAAGCGGGCATATTTGGTCTTTGAGGTGATATGATGCGTGACATGGCCAAGCTCGTGCAGTAAAGTCTGGACATCTTTTCGAAGGAGTAGAGTTGGCTTGTCGGAAGATGATTTTTTCTGCCACGTGTCAGCAGAAAGCTTTGTCGAAGCGGTGGCAGGATTTCGGAACATACGACGTTCAAGACAGCCACCGTTGTCGGATAGTGCCTTGATCCATCTTTGCATTCGTAGCCGGGTTCGATGGGGACCTCGAATGAGCCGGACGATTTGCCTTTCTTCGGTCACAAGTCAGTGCTTGCATTGAACAATATCATTGAGAAGTAACTTACCCGGTAAAACAGGTCTACATAAATGTAGCCCATGAACCTCTTGGCTGGTGCACACTTGCATTAGCAAGATTTCAGTCATCGCAGGAAAAAGTCAGCGTGATGACCGCACTAACAAGGTGTCTTCTCTAGCAGTGCTTCAGGTCTCATTCACGTTGTGGAAGTGATGAAATAGTCTTGCTTACCTTCTGCTCCGTCCTTTTCATTGTTCCAAACTTCAAAGAGCTCCACATCTGGATGCCAGACCAAGTCGCTACCATTCCCGCTTGGTGACTTCTTGTCTGCATCTGGACCTGCGATCTTGACGTAGCGCAGCGAATAGATCTCTGCATACATGTCGAGAATCTTTTGCACAATGGTCGTCGATTCGAAGTACTCCTTGATGAAGTCGTTATCGACTTTGTAGATTTCTTGGTCAAGCTTTGTAAGATAGTACCATCTGTTGACGTGTCAGAGTTTGATATCGGAATCAACGTTTGAGGAATGATCACTGACTCATCCCACAGGAAGAAGTTGTCCGCGTTGCCTAAGATCCAGATGTGTCAGTAGTTATCGTGTCTCGCGAAAAACGAGACAAGCGTGACCGCGATCGACCTCAATCCCATGTCGACTTACCTTCTTCCTTCAGCTTGAGATTTTTCATCTCCTCCAGTTCCTGGTCGTTGGCCGCAGCAAGCCTTTTTCGCACGTTCGCCAAGAGATCATCAACAGCCTTTGGAGTTTTTGCCATGGTATCCTCAATCTGCATTGCGGCAAAGGTTGGATAGCCACGCAGCCGAGCCTCTTCGTCGCGGATAGCAATGGCTTCTTCCAATCTTGCAACGTTGCTCGGCGCCATGTTATTGGACGCAGTTTCAAGAGTATGCCTGGTCGTGGTATTCTTACAGTGTCTCATGATAGTGTCGTAATTAGAGAAGATCGCCACAGGCACCACCAACCTGCCATCGTTCTCTCCTTTGCCTTTCTCCAGACCATCCAAGAAATCAGCCTCTACCCCATCCAACTCCTCACGCTTGAAATACAAGGTCGTTGGGTCCTCACTGACTGCGATCTCAAAACCTCCAGCAAGTTTTCCAAGCCGATCTTGGATTTCAGCCAGTCTCGCACGCTGCGGTCCTTTCGGTAGCTTGAAGCCAGTGCCCTGAAACTGCTGCCAGAAGCTTTTGATCAAGGCGCGTGACTCGTCGTCTAGCTTCTTGTCATCTTTCTGCTTCTCGTACACGGCGTCGATCAGCGCGTAGAACTCTGGCGACGTATTGGTCTTGTCGAACGCCTCATCCATCTTGGCAGACGCGTTTTGACACGCTTTTTCGAGCTGGTCGTCGACCCCGACGCCAGGCAAGAGCCATATAGCAGCCGCATCCACCTGCTGCTGGTTCTCGTGCTGTACATAGGGCAGCAGGATATTTTCAAAAGTTGCATCTTCCGGCTTGATCTTTAGGATACCATCAAGAACCGACTTCTCTTCTGCAATGATCTGGTCTGCCAATTTTGCGATACTGTCGACAGTGACATTAAACAGTCGCGGCGGCTGAGGTGGCTTCTGGTCGTCAAGGCTCGGTGCATCTACAATGTCTTGTGATCGGCTAGTGATAACGCGGTGAGTGTGCCAGATGGGTGCCCGTGCATAGAGAGAGAACGGGGAGTCCTGATGAGCGACGTGAATTCCTGCTAGAATGCCTAGGAAGAGCAAGATCGCAACCGAGAGATAATATGGCCATCGCAAGCTATGCCTGGGAGCTTTTGATTTTCTCCATGCCGGTCTAGCTGGTGTAGAACGCATTGAGCTGTACTCTTCAAGCATGGCTGTCCGTGAGACGGGTTACAGAGGAGATCCAAAGTTCTGCATCAGCTATGCCCACTCCTCATAACATGCTCTGAATTGTGTCAGCCTTTTCAACGAAGCTACGGCTGTGCATGCATGGAGCCACGAGCTCACATTGACAGACCGGCACTTCTCGCGGTCATAAAGTAACGTATGGCACGAGCACGAGAAGTGCAGGGCTGGAGAGCCAATCTATCGTGCCCATGTCCAACGTTACATTTCGTTGCATTTCCGTAATCAGCAGATGAAATTGCGCGTCCGGGAGATGAGAGGAATCAGAGGGTCAGGAAGCAGAGAATTATCATCATTGCCGGATACAGGCTTACAGGAAGGATACGGTGTGCGGTCTGAAAGGAGCAGATAGGAATCCGGGCCTCGAGAGACAGAGTAGGATTCATGGCCGTTCCTATTTGGGACCTGCAATACTGCACTGTAGGTTTGTTCCTAGTCATTTGCAGGCATGTTATATTTATCGAATGCAAAATGTCATGCCAACCGGAATCCAGCCGGTCAGGTTGAGAGACAACGTACTTATTGATCATATACAGTTATTAGCAGACCTGCCCTGCCATACAGTACCCAACAGTCCTCGGAGTCCGGTCGCGAACGCGTGCGCACCACAAACGAGGTTCACAGGGAGGCAGCGCGGTCTGCTATCAATTCTGACAGCCGAAGGATGTGTCTGTACAGCTGTTCGCCGAAAAGTTTTTACAGGGATACGGCGATATACCCTCGCGACTAGGCAATATCGCTGGTATCAGACGTATTCGGAAGTTGCCGGCTGTGCACTGGTGTATGCATACGGTAGGTGTATACCGCTGTGTTCGATTCCTGTGCCCAAGGTCTACTGCTCCTTGGTTCACAATCACCGGGCATATATTGTCATGTAGCGCGTCCGGGGACAAGAATTGCACGCCCTATCTAAGGGGCACACTGTCCAAGGAGTCTCGAAAAGATCTGCTTCGGCAATAGAAGCGCATATTTGAGCAGCTGTGGGCACTCAAGCCGCCCAGGAGTGTTGGTGTGCAAAGTTGCGTGGCCGCTTCTTTGCCGAATCCGCATTGTCCGACTCGATCTGAGCCTCTCCAAGACTATCCAAGACTTCCACCTTTGGCTCCGAGGTGGCTATCGACTTTCTTCTGCTGAGGAGAAACAGGACCATCAAGACTGGCGAGAAATCAAAGAGATGGCTACAAAACGACACGGCCATTGGCCTCCGCCTGTCTTCGTTCATGGAGATTTGAAACCATTTAACATCTTCGCTGAAAATGACAAAATAGTCAGCATTATTGACTGGAGTTCTCTCGCTGGTATCCCAATTATTGGGAATACATGTCTGCTTGGTATGGCACTCGATTGCGACCATACTGGCAGACCGGCCTCGATCAATTTCTGCAACCATATTCGGACGACCTAAAGATGGAGCTCATACGACAGAAAAGGTGGGGTGATTTCTGAGCTCAGGCGAGCACTGGTATGACAATCGTTTGCGACTGTACTGATATAACGTTCTCTCCCGGTGTTGTGAACCCCCTCCTGGCGACTTGATGGTGGGCACCACACGGTAGAAGTGACAGGGATATCGAGAGCCAAGCCGTTCAAGTGGTTTTTGCCGAGACAAGCAAGGGTAGGGATGTCAAGCCTACTACTGTAGAGCTCATGCACGTCAGAAACCACATCTCTTCCACATGCAACACATCGTCCGGCGGACCACACCCTCGCAAACAATGGCCCCGCGCGAGGCCTAGGTCTTGCGCAGTATTGCACAAAATGCTCAGGTAAGAACTGACGGTAAGTACGAGTTGCTGAGTCCTCCTGAAGATATGTCCCTCCTAATTTGTTCTATCATGTTTGCCTTTCTCCACCTCTTGTGGCAACATGGCAATTCCAGTTCTCCATAATGCCCTGTATCTGATAATAGCATTGCTCTTGCGGCTGTGTTCCGGCCTCACCCGAGGTTGGACAGTAAATATTTCCGGGCTCCTAGCACTATGGATCACACGAGGGGAGAACCCATACAAGCAGCGTCGAAATTTCAAGCGTTTGGCCGTGAACAGCTACGTTCCAGTCGTAAGCATAGTCTCAGTAGCTGAAGCTGACGCCATCGTGGCGGAGAAAGATGCGTTCTGGGCCGAAGACGTGGTGGCTGGCAGCAGCTGTTTGCGCCCGTACGTTACAGAGCGCATTTGATCAAATAGGCCCTATTCTGTGCCCTTCTAGCATTTGATTAAATAGGCCCTATTCGATCAAATATCTATAACTTCTTGTCGCTCACATTCTAATAGTATAGACCACTTCATAGTGTATTAATTTAAGGTAGATATTATAGTAGATTAAGACGTAGATCTTGTAGTAGATTTAGGCATATCTAAGAGCTATATTTTGTAGTAGAAGTAGACCAAATAATAGCATTTCCAAGAGCCGCAATGAAGGTATATAAAGGTATATAACGAGGCATATAGCAAGGTATAATATTATTACTTCTACGCCTTCCGTAGCGTTCTTCCTACTAGTTGTTTAGCTATTTGTCTCTTCTATACGCCTATAGGCACCTTCTCAAGCAATATCTTCTTAGTTAGCTTCTTCTAACGCTTTCCATAGCCCTTCGGTAATAATAATAGCGGAGTTAGCTCTAGCGGAGCGCTCGGAGATAAGGGTTCTACTATTATTTAAGCGACTAGCGCGCGAGGTTAAGTTAGAGTGTTATCTTCGGCCGGGGGTAGACTACTACTACGAGGTTATTGCGATACGATAATCATACTATTAAGGGATATATTGTCGAGGTTATCGTCTTTACTTAAGAAGCTATTAAACTCGTTACTATCGTCCGTAAAGGAATACTAACTATCGCTACTTAGTACCTCGTCGCTCGAATAGCCGTAATCTAGATCGTCTATGTTATAGCAAGTGTTACTAACGCCGTAGTATAATTTAGAGCAAGGATTACCTCTCTTACGGCAAAGATAGGTATTATTATTATAGCCCTTTATACAACGATAGTTAGTAGCGCTATTAAGAGGCACCTACGCCTACCGCTTTACTACTAGCGATAAAGTAATAATCTTGTCTTTATAACCTTAGAAGATTGAGAACGGCGAATAGTACTATATAGGCTATAGTTAGCGTATATAATAGTATCCTTTAATCTTGCCCTATAGTATCTATAACCTATAGAGCGACTTAGCTATACTATTATCGTCTTCAAACTACGAGACGAGTTATCTAATAACTATAGTCGGACCGTTAGTAACGCGATATCTCTTCGGTAGCTCGAGACCTACGATATCGCTAATATTAAAGGTATATCGCTCTTGCCTACCGCCGTACGTACGGTCTACTTTAGTATTCGCGGAAGCCTAGTTTATAGAGATTATATCTATTAGAATAGCGTAGTTCTTGTTAATCTTAATAGACCGTCTAGCGCTCGAGATATAGATAGAGCGGCGGCTATATATCTCTTCGAAGTAAGGTAAATCTACGCGGCGTAGACCGTATACAATCGAGGCTTCTAACTCGGTCTTAGGGTAGCGTAAAGTATCGTTCTCGAAGTCCGCAATATCGTTATTGAATTCAATATTATATGCGTCCGCTAAGCTCGTAGAAATAGTAGTAATTAAGGCCGTATCGTCGTCTTCTATTAAGTCCGGAATATCGTTAACTAGCTAGAGGTTACTATCTTCGAAGATTAAGTTAACGTTACCCTTATTCGCGAGCCTATAGTACTCGTTACTAATAACTAGTTAGTTAGCTAGAGGGTTACGATTAAAGAAGGCCTTAAAGGGTATTATCTTAATAGCTAAATACTAGGTTAAGTTGTAGATCCGGGTAGCCTTGTACGTTACTATAACCTAACCCTTCAAGCCCTTCTCGAGTTTAATAGCCGTAATACGCTTCTTAAGGACTCCGTTAGCTTGTTCTACGAGGCCTTACGATTAAGGGTAATAAGGCGTACCGTATACTATCTTTATACCGAAGGACTTAATTAGCTTCTTAATAATACCCTTGAATTCCTTACCGTTATCTATTTAATATAGCTCTATAAGGCTAATAAACGAGGCGAAGTCCTATACGTAGAAGGCAATCTCGGAAGAGTCCTTAGATACTAAGTAGTAGGTCTTCGAGAACTTCGTCTTATAGTCCTTTAAGTAAAGAACATATTAGTATAGACTATTAGGATCGTTTAAGAAGTTAATAAGGTCTATTTGAATATAGCTAAGAACCTTCGAAGTCTTAATATAATCTAGGGATACTTTCTTCCTATCCGAGGGCTTCTAGCGTAGTAGGGCATACACTCTATAGTACTTAATTACTTTATTAATATCTCTCTTTATTACGCCTTAGAATTTGAGGTTAACAAGTACTTAGATAGGTCTACAACGACCGTATACGAGGCCGCAATACTTAGTAGCGAGAACGTTAAATATCTCGTATTCCTAGATAACTTAGGTAGGCGTATCCTCCTTCTTAATATATATAAGCCGGCTCTTCTCATAGTCGTACGTAAACCTCCTTAATGCCTATTTGTACTCTTAATATTTAGCTTTACTAATATCTCTACGGTTTAGAAGGTCTTAAAGGAGTATTGTAACCTATTAAATAAGGCGTAAGTATCGAGATCGCGTATACCGCTTCCTAGTAGTTTAGGCTATTCTAGCGAGGTAGTTATCGAATTTAATATATATAGAGGTATCGAAGGGCTCTATAGTATACTCTTAATCGCTATTCAAAGTCGGTACGATAGTCTAAGGCGTAGGAGGTCGTAGAATAGGTCTAAGAGGCGTATTGCGGTTATGGCGGAGGTTGTTAAGTCGAGATTCTAGCGAGAGAGGGCGTAGTAGAGGCATTATCGTAATGGATCCGGCTTTGTAGTACCGGAGGTTATCGCTTTGTACTATAACGTCGAATATCTATTATCTTATAGGTTTGAACGTAAGACATCTTATATACGAATGTCTTCGTTTAACCAAGGCTATAATGTTTAGTTATATTGGTATTCGAGAGCGTATAGATTAGAGTCGAGAACCGGTAGATCTAGTGCCGTACTACTAGATCTCCCTCGGAAATTAGACATCCGCTACTAGTAGTACCCGCAACCACTGTTTCCACGCACTATATCGTCAACACGGTTATGAAATAGCCGCTGTTTGGTCAAAAGAGCCGTAGACACGAAATAGGCCCTATTCCATCAAAGTATGTGATCTGTGGACCGAGTTTGACAGAATAGGGCGTTTTACGTACGGGCGACAACACAGCCAAGAAGGTCATCCGACTGCCTCCAAGACATGCTCGGCGAAGGGCAACTTGTCGTATAATGGCACAAATGACCGGCTAGGACGATTGCAAACGATTCAAGATGGCCATGAGGAGACTTCCCACAGATCAATGCTGTTTCGCAGCAATTTCCACCAGTGCTTCGAACAATTCCCTCTGGACGATGTCTTCACTAAACATCTAGAAATTAGACAACCGGTATGGCTGAAGACCTGCCTTGGATGCCATCGAACGCTTAGATCTGACTACTTCAACGAGCACTTGCTGCTGCCCAGCAATCCTTCCTGCCGAAATGCAACATGGACCCAGCAATCTAGCTATGCCACTCCAAGAGTATGGCAAGGATCGGTCCAGGTGTCCTGTGTTGCAGAGCTGGAGGATACTGCCTGCGTTCAAGCGTCGTCTTCTACACGCGATAAGCATGTTGGTAGGCTGCAAGGAGGACGTCGAACTCCGCATGCAAAGCTTGAACGGTCCAGTTCGTATAGACCCGAGGGGACTGCTGTACGACGCACCGCCTCTGAGCGTCTCTTTCGCACGTTTTCCAGTTGGCGGACAGCCTCTCGCCCAAGATGGCAATCCTTGAGGCTATCTCGTGAGAACGACTCTGGTCAGTCATACCGTGCACCCGGCCGAGGCGCGAACAGTAACTATGCCCAAGATCATGATCATGAGCATAGAGGCAGAGCGAGACTGAGAGAGATGAAATTTGGAGCATCAAGCAAGAGGTCTAGTCACCTCCATGACGCAGACTATGTTACTTTCCAAGAGCAAGCTAGGACAGCAAGGCCTGACAGCTGGATCTCCCATACCCAACGATTCGAGAATACTACTGCAGCTTTCGACAAATTGATCGACGACAACGATGCCGCAAGCATCATCTCATACGAGCAAATTGTGCTTGGCAATTGTGTCGTATCAATCGCCAACAGAGCACAGTGAGCTTTACTCGCAGCCGAAGTAGTGATGCAGCTGGCATATATGGGCAATCTGGACCTCAGTTAACTTCCTTACCGTGCGTATCTAGCCTCTTTCGACCCCGCATCGCGCAAGAAGCGAACACGGGTGCCGGTCAGCTCAAAACAAACCACTTTCTAGCTCATCGCGCCCTACGAAACAGCGCGGTGAATGATTAAGCGAATATAATCAACTCATAGACTACAATATCCCTGGACCTACACCGAAACTTGAGGCCGCAGCATATATCACACGACGTACTCCCAATGGCGACATGGCTCCCCAAAGTGCGAGTGGCAGCTTGCAATGTAGCACCAGTCTTTCTTGATACAGCGAAAACCGTACAGAAAACAGTCGGCCTGATACAAGAAGCAGCACGCAACAAAGCAGACCTGGTAGCCTTTCCCGAAGTCCACATTCCAGGCTATCCACTTTGGGCCGCAGTAGCCGCACCAATCGACAACCACAACCTCTTTGGTAGGCTTGCCGAACAAAGCCTCCTGATCAATGGCAAAGAGATGCGAACGCTTCGACAAGCCTGTGCCCAATCCCACATCTTCGCCCATATTGGCTTCAATGAACGTTCGCCGGTCAGTGTTGGATGTCTTTGGAATTCTTCGGTCCTCATCTCAGATGAAGGCAAGATCCTTTGTCACCACAGGAAACTTATGCCGACGTTCTATGAGAAGTTGACCTGGTCGCCCGGAGATGGAGCGGGTTTGAAAGTCGTTGATACGGGTCGTTGTGGCAAAGTAGGAGGACTGATTTGTGGCGAGAATACTAATCCGCTGGCTCGATGGTCGTTGATGGCGCAAGGCGAGCAATTGCATATTACGTCCTGGCCTGCGGTGTGGCCGACGCGGCGTCTAACGGGTGGTGGGAAGCAGTATGATAATCTAGCTGCCAACCTGACGAGGACTTCTGCACAGTGCTTTGAGGGCAAAATTTTCAGTGTTATGTGTTCTGGGTACATGGATAAGAGCATGAAAGGTAGCTTTGCCTTGCGAGATCGAAGATTCAAAGGTTCAAAGGACTGACTGTTGATGTAGACACGATCGTCAAGCATTCGCACTCGGCGGCAGAGATACTAGATTCACTGACTCAGGGTGCTTCCTTATTTCTTGATCCGACTGGCGCGCAGATTGGTGAACACATACAAGGCGAGGAGGGTATTGTGTACGCACCTATGGATCTCAATGAGTGTGTTGAGCCGAAGCAATTCCATGATGTCGTCGGCGGTGGATATCAAAGATATGATGTTTTCGACTTGAATGTGACGCGCATTCGACAAAGCGCAGAATGTGCTCTGCGTCCTGTTCAAGAGCCCGAGCTTGATAACCTCGCCTTCCAGCACGATGGCGCATCGGACCTGCCAGAACAACCTGCATCAATATCTGGAGGTTTGACCGGGACTGGAGGGAGTGCTGATCCTGGTGGGCTTAAAACGACTTAGCTCTGAAAAGGTAGTGCAAGGGATAAGGACTGCGACATGATTGATGAAAGCTTCAAATGGGGTATCTCGAGTGATTTCGATAGATCATGCAGCATCCCTGAACTTTATGATGCCATCTGCCACGCCTTCTGGACTGGGCTTTTCAGCACAGACATCTGGCTCAAAACCGAACTGCGTCTGCAAGAAATTTTTCGTGGTAGGCCCGATCGTAGCAATCCTCGTCGCAACCGATCCAGACATGACCTCTCTCCGACCAGAACTGTACTTCCCGGACTTTTCATCCAGCCAACCGAGCGCACTTAGCACAGCTTCACAGCCCTGTGGACTGAACACCACAGCCCACTGTTCCTTCACCTCAGCCGCTTTCGCCTCAGAGAGCAGATTTGAGAAGTCCTCCTCGAAAGTAGTCATCTCACCAGTCTCGTATACAATCGCCTCCGTCACAGGAATCTGTTGGGTAGCAGGCAAATCCTCAGACTGCAGAGTCTTAGGAATAATATCCCTTCTCTGCTCCCCGACCAAAAACAAAAGCGGCAATTTCCTCCCATTCAGCGCCGTAACTTCCGGCGACAGACTATTCTGATGCTTCAAAATGAACTGCGCCAAAGTATCACCATTCCCAGTCTCCTCCCCCAAAACCGGGCACGGCAAATCCAAAGCGGCGACTCCTTTCGCAGTAGCAGAACCAACAACGTAAAGCGGCATATCCTTATCGAAAAGAGCCTCTTTCTTTGAAGGATCTAACTTCATGATCACAGTACTGAAAGCGTCCACGGCTCGTTGAGATGTGAAGATGATCCCGCCATAGCGTTTGGCAGGATTGTTGGTGGCTTTCTGTCGTGCTGTGGCTTCGCTTCCACCTGCAAATGCAAAGCGTTCTGCGTGCCGTTTTAGAGCTCGTAATGCATCGTCTCGAAATAAGTGTTCGAGAACTGGGACGAAGATGGGTTTGAATCTTCCGGATTGTAGAGTGCTGAAATGCTCTTCGTAGTTGTCGGAGGGTAAAGATCTGGTCTTGAGGAGGTAGATGGGGATTTGATTCAGACTCAAGTCTCCGAGACCAGTCACCACTTGATCCATTATCGTCTCTGTGTTCGTATGAAGGCCAGCCTCATGTCGATAAAGGACGGACAAACGAGAAAATTGAAATGGAAAGGTCGAGGTGGATTAAAACAGGACTTTACACCAAAGTCTCGGCACGATCGGCAGCTGGTTGAACTTTATTTTGTGCCTGGCATCGAACGTCAGGACAAGGGCATGGATGCTTGCCTTTGTGGCCTGGCGGCGGAATTGTCAGGCGTGTCTCGAGATGGCGGAGAGATGAGATGCCTGTCACCCACATCGAGTTTCCCATCCTGCAGTATTTCTTTTGTAGGGTTGAGAAGGAGACCGGCGTGCCAGTGCAGCCGGTGATGGCGACGGAAGAGCAGCAAGCTCAAGTGCAGGACGGGAGTAAACCTTTGCCGAAAGGCGTGGTACTTGGGCCTGATGGCAAGCCGTATGTATGCCATGCTATGTCGATGGGTTATAGGGACTACAGCTTACAATATTGCAAGGTGCAAGACCTGCACCTCCGGCGCTGCATGGAAGGCGATGATGAAACAGACTACGAAAGGAGGCAGTCCATTTGCTTCGATGGCTCAAGCCCAGGCCACGTCGACATCAGACTGTCCACCAGACGTTGAAGAGCTCGGTCGATCGACGTGGACACTCCTCCATACCATGACGGCGAACTACCCCGAGACGCCATCCTCCACACAGCAGTCCGAGACCAAGCAGTTCTTGAGTCTGTTCGGAAAGATGTACCCATGCTGGGTCTGCGCAGACGATTTCCGAGCTTGGATGAAAGATGGTAACGAACCAAAAGTCAGTAATAGAGAAGAGTTTGGACGATGGATGTGCGAGGCGCATAATGCGGTCAACATCAAGCTTGGGAAGAAGAGCTTTGATTGTAATTTGTGGGAAGCACGATGGCGGACGGGTTGGAAAGATGGAAGATGCGATTGATGACACGATGAGTACATGGCGGCATAGCGCTGGCGCTGAAAGAGGATATCATACTCAGCTCCATAACGGCAGAACTTAGACGGCAGATTCACGATGGAGTCCGTTGAGGACAACAGGTTTCCCCAATGATAACCCCGTGATAACAATACTTCACACCAAAGCAGGCCACTCCAACGACATCAGCCTCTCGAAAACTATTGGCCTTCTCGACCATTTGGGAATGCTCCTCGACCCTGCCTCTCTTCTTAAGTTCTCCAGGCAGCATTCAAATACCACCACAACTTTACATTACCTCATAGACCAATCGATATGCTCAACCCTCAGGCTTAACGGTGAGAGCGATTGCGATCTAGAATCCTGCAATCGGCGAGCGAAGTTGATGCTCATAATAAGACCCGTCAGGGGGAAGAATACAGTCGATACCATCTCGAAAAAATAAGAGGGTCTCACTATATCTGATTGATGCCATTTCATGTGGTGTCGTGAATGCTAGAGAGTTGCTTTTTGCTGTTTTTGATGTCCATTTTTTGGATATGCAATGTTGAGCCGATCGTGCTGCAGCATTTTCAAGGATTCGTGGCAGAGCCAGTGACTTCAGTTCAATGGACTCCAGATGCCAAATAATGAAATGGCGGGGTTGAAGCTAGAGTACGGATAACATAGGCGTATGGATTCGAGTGATACTGATCCAAACTTCAGATGAGAGATCTTCGTACTCTTTCAGGGCAGTCAACTACATGGGCGTCATGCAAACATGAGTCTAGTGAAGACAGAACACTTCAACTCTCTCATCATTGAGTACCATCTCGCTCCGAGCGATTGGCAGCAGCGATGGGACATACGTTACGACGACCCGTGGCATCTATAGCACCTCTTGACCAGCCAACTTCCGTTCTACCACACAAATGCGATGCTAACTTTCCCCCTCTCCCAAATCTGAACTCGTACTACGCTTCACCGATCTCAATTATTTTTCACAACATCCCAAGCGCTCGCATATTCTCCATAATCTGCGCATCTGCTCGGGCGCGGCGCTGCTCAGGACTAAGGCGAGCCAGGTACCTAGCCTCATTCAAAGACCTCCTCTGCCGAACCCGCTCCAGCTCCGCCTCGTACGCAGCATTGACTTCTGCATCAGTCGGCTGTTGGGTTCCAGGCCATGTGATGATGCGGTTGGCCTCGTCGAATTCGTCGTATAGCTGATCATGTTGGTGTCGCTGTTCACGTAGTGTGCGCTCGGAAATGTCGATGCCAGCGGCACGCAGCTCTTGACGGATCGCTGCGATTTCTGCTTCGTCGCCATTGCCCATGATAGTGACGATGGATTCGCTACGGTCTCGCTGTGGTACGGAGGTTGATGTGGATGTCTGCGCTTCTTCAATGTCGAAGGCCTCCCAGAATTCCCGCTCTCGGCGTTGTTGCTCTCGACGGCGGCTGCGGATTGAGGGCTGAACCTGTGAGGGTATTTAGCATTGCCTTTGCAAAAGGGTCCTTGCTGGGCAACTTACGTTGAGCTTCGAGTCCAGGCGGCCTCCGACACACAAGTACATCAACAATACCAGACTGATTATGCTGTACAGGAAAAGTCCGACTGCTGCCGGTGTAGTCGGTGGCTTCTCGTACCACATGAGAGGCCGGGTTTCGTTAGATTGAGCAGCTGTTGGTGTGTTCGCAAGATAAGGTATTTCTGGCATAACTACAGCGGGAGTGGGTGACTTCGAATCAACATTCTCTACTAGTTTTGGCGTTCCCGTCACTGTAGTAACGAAGCCTGCAGCGGAAGTTGTGGATGGATATGGCATGATAGTCGACGTGCTATTTGCTACCACGTTTGCCATGGTGTTCAGGATTCGGAAGTCGACTCGGTGCGAAAATTGTATGCAAGATGGCCAAAAGTGCGAAGTGAAGGTGGTCGAGGCGGCGGATCGGCAAGCACGTCCCAACGCTCGCCAAGGCTCACATGCAGGAAGGCGCGAGTGAAGCAACAGTAGCAGATGGCAGTCCCTCCAAGTTTGCGAACATGTTCGGCCACGGAAGCCATGGGAGGTGGACCAGTATTGTCGCTTTGACGGCTGATGATGAACAGTGAGCATTCGGCTGCACAGAAAGGCGCATTCGTGTTGAAGAATAGGTATATACAGACCAGTCGCTAAGAGCACAGTGCCTCCGTGCAAACGCCACGCAATGCTCTTTTCCTTACCCATGCAGAAATTCCATGCTCGTCCACTATGACGCCTTCTCGGTGTCAGACCAAGGCAGTGCGAAAGTGCCAACCCACGCCTCGACTTCTTGTCTAAGCTCCACAACCTCGACAAACTCCTCGCCCTCTTTGACGTATTCTCGGAAGGCGTTGACACTGCCTGGATTCTTGCGTCCACTCTTCTCGGCCGCCTCTTTGGCCTTGGCGTCGAGCGTCTTTGTGATATTGACCGCTCTATGGACAATATCTGCCACACGCTTGAAGTCATCGCGCTGGAAATTTCGCGTTGTCATGGCTGGAGTTCCCATTCGGAGGCCACCAGGCTTCAAGGCCGACTTGTCACCTGGCACCGTGTTTTTGTTTGCGGCAACTCCAACCAGCTCCAATATACGCTCTACCCGCGCACCGTCAACACCCTTGTCCTTCAGATCCACAAGCACGAGATGATTGTCTGTGCCTCCAGAGACGATATTGTAGCCAAGTCCACCAGACTCCTTCGCATCGCCAAGACGTCCCGCCAGTGCCTTCGCATTCTCGAGGACCTGTTGCTGATATTCCTTGAATTCTGGCTGTTGTGCTTGGTGAAGGGCTACCGCGAGCGCAGTAATGGTGTGATTATGCGGTCCTCCTTGGTGTCCTGGAAACACGGAGGCGTTAATTGGGTTCTCCAGATCGTAGAGCTCCTCTTTCCCCTTCTTGTCTACACTTCGCACGCCCTTGCGGAAGAAGATCATAGCTCCTCGCGGTCCTCTCAAGCTCTTGTGGGTGGTCGTTGTAACAATGTCTGCGTATTCGAAAGGCGACGGAACCACGCCTGCGGCTACTAGACCAGAAATGTGGGCCATATCTGCGAGCAGGTAGCAATTGCCCACCTTGTCTGCGATCTTTCTGAAGCGGTCGTAGTCGATCAATCGACTGTATGCGCTAGTTCCTGCGATGATGACCTTTGGTCGATAAAGCAATGCCATCTCTTCCAATCGATCGTAGTCGATGAGGCCGGACTTCTCGTCTAATCGGTAAGGCAGAGTTTCGAAGTATTTCGAGATCATAGAGATCTTCTTGTTGGGTATCTGATAGCCGTGCGAAAGATGGCCTCCGTGAGGGAGGTCCAGACCCATGATACGGTCGTGTGCGTTAAGGACAGCCGAGTATGCATAGAGGTTGGCGGGCGAGCCGGAGAGTGCTAGTGAACATGTTAGCCAGAACCATAGCTAGAGCATTTCTGGTGCCGCAAACGTTGTACGTTGACTCCCCATGAGTCGTTCTTCAGCCTGAAGGTCTGCAATGCTCGCTCTTGGCATAGCATTTCTGCCTGATCGATGAACTCATTGCCTCCATAGTATCGTGCTCCAGGGTATCCCTCGGAGTACTTATCTATTCCTCCACATCAGCTCATGCGACCTTCAAGCTCACAGACCAGTCTCACTTTGCATAACACTTCCAAGCGCGTCCAGCACTGCTTGGCTCGTGAAGTTCTCGGAAGGGATCAGGTTAATGAAATGCTTCTGCCGTCTTTTCTCCTATGCATTGGTTAGGCCGCGTTCGGGTGCATATCGTACGGTTCGTGGCGATCGATCGCACCTTTTGGATGATGTCGTACACTTTAGAGTCGGCTTGCTCGAGGCGAGAGGATAGCAGCTGATTCACGCATTAGCTGCGAAAATATTGCATACTATGATCCTTCATCAATGGCAAAACTACCTTTTGCTGGATATCTGTAGACAATGCCCGCAATGCTTGAACAGCGAATGGCTGCCTTGCTACGGGACGCTTGCGTGCCCGGCAGAGCAACGAGCCAGACGACCTGGCTGTCGCCCGTATCGAGGACATGTTTGTCTTAGGTGTCAATGGAGAAGTGAAGGAGAAATTGGCCGTGACTCTACACTACTTTGAACTCTAGCTAAACTGGGCCCTGGCGGGGATACTTCATGTAGGCGCCGGCTGTGGACCATATCTTCTTCGCGACTCTCGGGTCCATCTTCCGTATGAGGTCTTCTCTCCCATCGAACTCATCCGCGCCGCACTATCCGACTATTCGCCCTCGCAATGTATTGCCCTGCATCGATAGTCATATGGATTTCCTGGCCGAAACCGGTTTCCTAGGCACTACAAGTCGAAGAGCCATTGTCATAGCACAGGATAGCTGATGTTCACTAATAAGTACTGATCGGTGTGAAACTCGGCTATCAGGTCACGAACCATGAACAATTACGAGTCCAAAGCCAATGCTCACACGTCCTCAACATCATCATCGTCCACCAATCTTCCAACTACCGTCGATGATGCATTCTCTTCTTGCGACAGCACAAGATTGACCCATCAGCAACATTAAAGGATGCAACCGACCTTCGTCATCTGCGCCCAAAAGTCGATGTCCTTGTCATGTCCTTCTTGTTGGTCGCATACACCGTCAATTTCCTTGACAAGGTGCTTTTCAACTACTCTCGCGTCATGGGCATCACAGCCTCACTTCACCTCAAGGGAAACGGCTTCACAAATGCCGCGTTAGCGTTCTATATCGCCACTCCTGTAGAATATTTCGACCGGAAAGTACTTGGCATTCTCCGTCTTCTGCTGGGGAGTGACTACGACATGTCATGCAGCACTGGGAAATTATGCCGCTCTGAGAGTCCTGCCAGCATGATTTGAGGCTGCAGTAACGCCATCCTCAATGCTATTGGCTAGCCAGTTCTTCACAAGAGCGGAGTAGCCTCTTCAATTCGCGTACTGGTATTGCGGCCTAGGCTTCGGTCAGATCTTGGGAGGATTGATATCGTTTGGCTTTCAGCGCGTTGAGCATGCACCGCTGGAGAGCTGGAGGTACATGTTCCTTGCAGTGGGGCTGTTCACGGTTCTGTTCAGTGTTGGGATATGGCTTGCTGTGCCAGACACGTAAGCTCTACAAGTCTCTCCAAAAAGTGCAGAAACTGACCGAACCCCTGTTCAGAACTATGAAGGCATGGTTCTTGAACGATCCAGAGAAAGTCGCTCTTTTACAGCATGTTAAGATCAATCAATCCGGAATCGAGAATTCGAGATGGCATTCACAGCAGGTGCTAGATGGGCTACTGGACTTTCAGATGTGGTGCATGGCCATCACTCTCCTACTCCAAGGAACTGGAGGTGGAGTTGTCACAACCTACTCTTCCACCTTGCTTGTTAGCTTCGGCTTTACAGCAAAACAGTCATCACTGCTGCTCCTCCCAGTAGGAGCTGTGAAGATTATCGCATCACTCTTCGGCGGCTTCGGTTCACGCTACTTCGGCAATAGATGGCTATTCCTGCTCATCTTAAGCGCAGGAGGCATTGCAGGCGCCAGCATGATGGCGTTCCTTCCACATTCCAGTCATGGAGGACTTCTAGCCTCTATCTACATGGTCAACATCCTTCCCGGCGCCGGAACTGTAGATTATCAATGGATCATAGGCAATACTGCTGGACACAATAAACAAGCTTTCGTGAGCGCTACTGTGAACAGAGCTTTTGCGATCGGTAACATAATCGATCCGCAGGTGAGTTCCTCGAATGCAACTGTGCCGGAGACATTTCTCCTTTAACGCGAGCAGACATTTCAAGCCAAAGGCGCACCGGAATATCAACCTGCCAAGATTTCACTGGTGGCGATCTGGCCGGCTTCTGCTGGGATGGTCATTGTCCTGGTCATGTATTATCTCTATATGAACCATCGTCGAAATCGTGGCGGCGTCAATGAAGAGGTCCTTTCCGACTTGAAGGCTTTTGAGGGACTTACAGACAAGCAGAATAAGGCGTTCAGATACCAATACTGAAGACTAGGCAACACCTGGTTCGGAAATTCCGACTGCATGCTTCGACTCGTGCACAGATGTGGATACCGTATCAACCTCCTCAGTTGCAACCACAACGCCGTCAATGTACTCGGGCATTTATTTCTGCACTCCGGTTCCAGGTGGTGGTGACGCTTTGCAGATCGAGTGGTAGAGTAAAGCAGCCGAGAAGTAGCAAAAGAACCAAGTGACCTGATACGTTCGAGTCCAGGCTTTGTTTGTCGAGGTCATCGTCTTATCTTCTCGCAGATCAAGAGGAGCGCGTAGTATTGCTGTTTCCCTGCTTATTTCGGTCCCAATTGCAGAATCGGAGTACGCTTAGGAAAGTAGCATCATGTCAATAATGACAACATTCACCTCATATTCAGGCAACACGCACGCCATTCATTCCGACACCTCTCGCAAGGCCATTTTCACAGAAATCCCTATCATCTCTTTGTCCGCGCCGACGGACGAGGTCGTAGTCGAGAGCATTGGAGGGATGGCCTCAAGTCATCTGCAATGCTGTATACATGCGTCGGTCATTGCTTATTTCTCGGCCCGCGAAAATGTGATCCTTTCGGTAGCCGAACGAAAAGAGGGACACGTATGGCCGGCGACTTTGCAGTGGATGTTTTCGCGAAGGAGAGAAACGTGCTTGCCAGAAATGACGCGATCGGAAAGAAAGTGCGACTTCGGATGAGGGGGAGGGTTCCTTGCCGTATTCCGTCGTGCTCGCATCTTTGGTGCACAGTTTGTGGGCATTCTGCAGCAGGAGATACTGTACATTGGTGGCCTGGAATGTTTTGCCGAGCCGGTGATGGAGGAGATCGTGATTGGACGTCTTTGGGCAGTGCCATCATATTTGAGAACAATAGCCAGACATTCCGGCGTAACGCCTTGGCCCTTAGACATGATGATACAAGGGACAATTGTGATCCGTGCTTGAGTTTGGTGGGGTCCGGCAAGTCTGTGAGCGGGCGAGTTTCTCACTTTTCAAAGTCGTTTCTGCCTCTCAACCAAGCAACATCCACCTCACACTGCCCAATTACTCGTCAAACTCCTGCACGAGCCTCTCAAACCACTTAATATACCACCGTCACGATGAGCCAAGTCAACGGAGACCACAAGCCTCACCAGGGTCCGTAAGTGTGCCATTGAATCAGCTACCGTGGCATGACCAGAGCTCGCTAACAGCTTTTTCCCTCGACAGTAAGGGCACCTTCCTCTTCACCTCCGAATCTGTCGGTCGTGGCCACCCAGACAAGATTGCCGACCAGGTTTCCGATGCTGTCCTCGATGCCTGCTTGGCTGAGGATCCTGCCTCCAAGGTTGCCTGCGAGACTGCTACAAAAACTGGTATGATCATGATCTTTGGCGAGATTACCACCAAGACTCGTGTAGACTACCAGAAGGTCATCCGTGATGCAATCAAGGACATCGGATACGACAGTTCAGACAAGGGATTCGACTACAAGACTTGCAACGTGCTCGTCGCCATCGAGGAGCAGAGCCCAGATATTGCACAAGGTCTCCACTATGAGGAGCGCCTCGAGAACCTCGGCGCAGGTGACCAGGGTATCATGTTCGGCTATGCCACTGACGAGACCCCTGAGATGTTGCCATTGACCATTCTCCTCGCACACAAGCTTAATGCTGCCCTCGATGCTGCTGCTAAGGACGGATCCCTTGCATGGCTCCGACCTGACACCAAGACTCAGGTCACTGTGGAGTACGAGCACGACAACGGTGCTGTCGTTCCAAAGAGAGTAGACACTGTTGTCGTTTCTGCCCAACACAGCCCAGACATCACCACCGACCAGCTCCGAAAGGAGATTCTCGAGAAGATCATCAAGAAAGTCATTCCAGCCAACCTTCTCGACGACAAGACCGTCTACCACGTAAGTAAACGAATCCCCAACTGTGATGCGGAATGCTGACTGAGATAGATTCAACCATCTGGTCTCTTCATCATCGGTGGCCCACAAGGAGATGCAGGTCTCACTGGCCGTAAGATCATCGTCGACACCTACGGTGGGTGGGGTGCACACGGTGGTGGTGCTTTCTCTGGAAAGGACTACAGCAAGGTCGATCGATCTGCCGCATACCTCGCACGATGGGTGGCCAAGTCCCTCGTCCACTCCAAGCTCGCCCGTCGAGCGCTCGTGCAGTTCTCGTACGCCATCGGTGTTGCTGAGCCACTCTCGATCTTCGTTGACACTTACGGAACATCCGACAAGAGCTCCGAGGAGCTTGTGGAGATCATCCGCAACAACTTCAACATGAGACCAGGTGTCATTGTCAAGGAGCTCGACCTTGCCAAGCCAGTCTACCGCAAGACTGCCATGAATGGCCACTTCACCAATCAGGACTTCACCTGGGAGAAGCCAAAGACGCTCAAGTACTAGACCCGTCTTGAGCCGTCAGTCCTTCAACAAAAGAATTAATCAGCCCTGCCCCACGGCATGGGCCAGCATTAGCCAGGTCAAAGCTCCACCTTTGATCTGATGACAACCGGCGTTTAGACGGCATCCTGGGGAGGATGAATGAATGAATGATGGGAGATGTTACACTAGAGTCTCGAAAGGTTTCGGAGAGCGCAATGATACCCAATAAAAGCCCTGCTCGCGGCATGGAAAACCGAGTTTTGTATTCAACATAGACCACGGGCAGGCAGACTGCTATAACGACGTCTGGTCGCATTTGGTTGTGGAATCTGGCATTTAGCGTCGGCGTTCGGAGATGTGCTCAACCAACATCTTTCGGGCGTGACGGAAAGCATCAAGTTCGCGCTCGATAGGAATGATATGGGGGTTTGAAGTTTTGTGAATTTTTTTCCGTTCATCCTGACCCTGTGTGTAAAGTTGATTCTGCTGACGGTTGCTGCACAGCATGACTTCATTCGCAAATTTTTCCCAAGGTCGAGCTGCTGCGTCTCGAGACTATCGAGGGAATGAGTAGAATATTTTGTCAATGCAAACGGGATTGGTAGGTGCAGGACATCGGCAAACTGCTATCGGCTTCCGTAGTGAGCGCACAGACTAGACTGGCTGGGATAAACATCCGCGCGAGAAGTTTGTTGGGAGCAGTCGCCGGCTTTCCAAAAGTTCGGCAGCTCCAGGCTAGGAGAAATACTTTGCTACGCTCACATTATCATCGTCGTTGCCGCTCGGTTTGCTGAGTCTTCACGTTGCTACTCGAAGCCACGATATGGTAAGACGAGATTGCTCTAGGATGCAGGATGCCTGTGCGCCGGACGCAACGATTGATTTGTCTTGATTGCCGAGTGAAAGCCGAGCGAACACGGCCATAGACGGCGTGGATGATGCTGGCCAGATGGCAGAGTGGGAGGAGGTCAGAGGGTGCCAGTGTGGCTGTTGAAGCGTTCCCGATAGTCCTGTCCACGACGAGTGCGGAGTTGTGTGGGAAGGGAAAAGGCGTCGTGTCGGGCTGCCGCTACTATCATAGCTGTCTAATATCTGCCTCGTCTTGGTCTCGGACTCCAGTCTCGCACCAAACGGCATCTGAAGAGCGAGCGCGTGCGTGCATGAGCAGTTCCTTGCTGACGAAGACTTTGGCAATCGCAGTTCGGACCTCTCGAGCCTCCCGCAGTCGCGCCTTTAGCCCCACTACCATGAGACCTATGTCACCGCAAAGCCCAACGCAACTCAAACTCTCTCCGAATTCCTCTTCTACACCGCAGCAGCGCGTGAACAGCATCTCCAACCACTTCAAGCGTCCGGAATCCACCACCATGTCCAACACAGAGGCAGTGTATGTATTCTCCGCCAACCTCGTGACCCTTCCCATCCCATCCCCGTCGTCAAATTGCCCCTCCATGAAGGTTTTGCTGGCCGGAAGAATTATATTCGCAACGTCAGAGCCTCACAGCGCAAAATTTGTTGGCATTGGAGACAAGGAAACATCAATCAAGAGTACATGCATGAGTTGATATGCTTCAAGAGCTCGGTCTATGCAAACACTCTACCCAATGACTCTTCCAGAAACATAGCACCAAACGCCGCCACGGCAGAGCTTGAAGTTCCGGCTGACAATGCATTCTTCACAGCGGAGACTTCGGTCTCATCGGTTTGGCAGTCATGGGTCAGAACCTGATCCTCAACGCCGCCGACCATGGATTCACCGTCGTGGCCTTCAACCGTACCGTCGCCAAGGTCGACCGCTTTTTGGACAACGAGGCCAAGGGCAAGAGCATTGTGGGCGCACACAGCATCAAGGAGTTCGTCTCGAAGCTCAAGAAGCCACGACGCATGATGTTGCTTGTCATGGCCGGAAAGCCAGTTGACGACTTCATCGAGACTCTCTTGACTGAGGGTGGTGTTGAGCCAGGCGACATCATCATTGACGGTGGTAACTCGCATTTCCCAGACACCAACCGCCGCACAAAGTACCTTGCCTCCAAGGGTATCAGATTCGTCGGATCTGGTGTTTCCGGTGGTGAGGAGGGTGCCCGCTACGGCCCATCTATCATGCCCGGTGGTAACGAGGAGGCATGGCCATACATCAAGGATGTCCTGCAGTCCATCTCTGCCAAGTCCGACGGCGAGCCATGCTGTCAATGGGTCGGTGACGAGGGTGCTGGACACTACGTCAAGATGGTGCACAACGGTATTGAGTACGGTGACATGCAGCTGATTTGCGAGGTGAGCCGCCGAGAAGAGCAGAACCATTGTGAGCAGACAAGCTGATGATTTACAGGCTTACGACATCATGAAGCGTGGTCTTGGTCTTTCAGGCAAGGAGATGGCCGATGTCTTCGCCGAATGGAACCAGGGCGTGCTTGACTCATTCCTGATCGAAATCACCCGTGATATTCTCTACTTCAACGATGACGATGGAACCACACTTGTTGAGAAGATCCTTGATGCCGCAGGACAGAAGGGAACCGGCAAGTGGACTGCCATTAACGCCCTTGACATGGGCCAGCCAGTGACACTCATCGGTGAGGCTGTCTTCTCGAGATGTTTGTCCTCGCTTAAGGGCGAGCGCACTCGCGCCAGCCAGAAGCTCTCTGGCCCAACACCAAAGTTCGAGGGCGACAAGAAGCAGTTCCTCAAGAACCTTGAGCAGGCCCTCTATGCCTCCAAGATCATCTCCTACGCACAAGGCTTCATGCTTATGCAGAGCGTGAGTCCGTTCCAAAGGATTCTGATTTGTTTCCGTTGCTAACGCCATCAATAGGCCGCCAAGGAATACGGTTGGAAGCTCCAGAAGCCAGAGATCGCGCTCATGTGGCGTGGTGGCTGCATTATCCGCTCCGTCTTCCTGAAGGACATCACCAAAGCATACCGCAACAACCCAGACCTCGAGAACCTGCTCTTCGACGACTTCTTCAACAAGGCCATCCACAACGCTCAGGAGGGCTGGAGAGATGTTGTCTCTAAGGGTGCTCTCTGGGGGATCCCAACACCAGCTTTCTCCACTGCCCTTTCCTTCTTCGACGGCTTCCGAACCAAGGATCTTCCAGCCAACCTGCTCCAGGCGCAGCGTGACTACTTCGGTGCTCACACTTTCCGCATCAAGCCAGAATTCGCCAGCGACAAGTACCCAGAGGGCAAGGACATTCACGTCAACTGGACTGGCCGTGGTGGCAATGTTTCTGCTTCCACCTACAATGCTTAAGCGTATCAAGTTCGGGTGCATCCATACGCGGCTGTGGGCCGCAGCATGATAGCATATCTAGCCCGAAGCGGGCCACGTCGATAGCACTACTCAGGATGAGGATGAAATGATGAGATGGTTCTCATTGGGAGACATGATGAACAAAGTCAGATAGATGAGGTGTATCTAGCCCACGTTAAAACGCATGAAGATGTTTAAATGGCACCAATATCGCCTTTTTTGCTGAGCAGTTTCACTCGCCCAGCCTGAAGTAATCACCGCTGCTTCAGCTGGCATGGCAGAGACACGATTCATACAGCTGTTCTCACTTTGGTGATCGATTCACATGTGTCATTCATGAGCATAAGCCTGTCGAGCAGCGTGAAGGTGAGCAAGATACGTAACAAGTTCAGTGTGTGAACGTCCAAGCCGAACGCGGGATGGACCAAACACGTCCACGTTCTTTGTTTATTCTACCGGCTTCTTCCACAACACCTTCATAGCAACGGACTTCACACCCAGCGCCATGGCGCGCAATCAGCCTACGTTCGACTTCCTTGCCGGTGGAGAACCGTCGCCGCCACGGAGACAGCCATTGCGCGAGATGATGAAGCAGTCAGCTGTGTCGCGAGCCGATATTAACAACGAGGACCTCCGAGCACAACTCCGCTCTGTGCAATACGAATTGGACTCTTTGAAGCAGGAACGCGAACTGAACGAGCTACGACACCAGCAAGAACTACGCGAAGTCCAGAACCGAGCAGAATCTGACTACAAGCGGGCGCAAGCTGCTGAGAGCGCAAGCTCCATCGCGACCAAGAAAGTAGAAGCATTGTCGCGCGACTGGCAGGAGACTCAGGATCGTGCGGCGAACGAGAAGTTGCAGCTGGAGAAGAAAGTTAGATCGTTACAAGACGACAATCGATCACTGCGGGACGATCTCGAGGAGGCAAAGGCGGATTTGGAATCGGCTGGACGACAGAATCAACACGCATTTAGTGAGCTGGAACAAAAGTATGTGGCGCTGCAAACATCGTTTGAGGAGTGTCAGCAGGATCTCAGCGGTAGAGTCGCGAGCCTCCAGACCACTCAGCAGAAGCTGGCGCGGAAGGAAGCAGAAGTCGGGGAGCTGGAGAATGAGGTTCTGCGGCTCAAGGCTCAGACTGGAGATTCGGACACGCTCGCCGTGATCAAGAAAGAACTCACTGAACAAGTAACGTATATCAGAAAGCTGGAGGCGACGAATCGCGAGCAGCTGGCGGAGCTGAAGCAGACTCGTAGCGCACAGAAGAGCGTTGAAATAGTGGAAGAAGAGAAGCGCGCTTTGGAGACGAAGCTCCACATGTTGGAGGATCTGCGGAAGGAGCTTGCAGAGTCTCAATTGCAGAAGCAGATTCTAGAGGACGAGAAGAGAAGCTGGACAGCTTACCTTGAGGCGAATGCCGCGAATGAGGAGGACATGCGCTACGAAACACCGGAGCAGATGGCAAAAGCACTTCTTCAAGAAAGAATCGAGCGAGCGAATTTGATGGACAAGCTAGGCGCAATACAGCCAGAGCTAAAGGTCCTCGAGCAGAACCTCCAGGCTGTTGAGGAGGACAAGATGCAGTTGCAGGCAGAATTGGACGGCGCGCGAAGTAATGCAGCGAACAATGTTGCAACCGCGCCTGCTGGAGATGAAAAGGCAGGAGCGCGCCTAGAACGGCAGAAGAATCTTCTGACCAAAGAGGTGGAGTATCTCAGAGCGCAGATGAAGACGTTTGAGGCCGAAGAAGCAGAGTTTACGCCCGAGCAAGTCAATGAAGCGCACTCGAATCGCATACAAGAATTGGAAAAGTTGGCAGATCAATATCGTGCTGAGGTCCAGACCTTGCAAGCCGACCTCAGCAAATTGGAAACACAACCAGCCGCGGTCCTTCAAACACCGCGAAAGCGAGCCAGAGAAGACGACGACGCCGAGGACGAACGGCTCGGAGAACTCAAGCGTAAGACACGAACTCTTCAAGACTCCCTCGAAACGCTTCAAAAACAAAACCAACTCCTCGAAGCCGAACTCAAAGCCAGCGTCTCCCAGATCAAATCCTTAAAATCCACCTCACGCACCCGCGTTCTAGAATTCCGCGACAACCCAACAGCAAAAACCGAAGCGATAAAACTCACAACGCTCCAGACTCTCCAAGAAGAAAATGCAGCTTTGCTCTCTCAACTCACCTCTCATCCTCGCAACGCGAAGACGGTACCTATCTCGACTTACGAATCTTTAAACCTCCAGATCCAAGCCCTAAAGGAAGAACTCAAATTATCGGAGAAGAAAAAACTCCGCCTTACACAGTTGTACCGTTCCAAAGGAGCAGAGTTCACAGAAACCATAGCATCTTTACTCGGATGGAAGGTGGATTTCATGCCGAATGGGAAAGTCAAAGTCACATCCATCTTATATCCCAAGTCCTATGTTGACGGGGAGGAAGTGGAGAATTCTATCATTTTTGATGGGGAACAGGGTACTATGAAGGTTAGTGGTGGGGAAAGAAGTCAATTTGCTGGAGAGATCTCTTCTCTGGTGGAGTTCTGGGTTGAAGGGAGGAAAGAGATTGTTTGTTTTCTTGCGGCTTGCACGCTTGAGTTTTATGAAAGGACGACGAGGGCGCAGCCTTGAGGGATGGGAGATGTTGGCGGAGGATGACTTGTGAATGCCAAGCTCGCTGATGTGTATATACAGTCTTAGCTGGGAGGGATGAAGAGGTTCACGTGGACTGACTTTCGTATTGTGAGATGAGTTGACTCTGCATTCTATGATCTGTCTGCTAAATTTGTGATCTCCGGTCTTTCCAACGTGCTCGGACGCGTCTACAATGCAATCCGCTTGATGCTCAACCATCTTAGACTTGGAGGCTTCGTTGGTAGCGCATCGATCTGTCCGTAAGTCATGCCTGGAATATACCTCTTCACCCTCCCAGCCCCTCCATCTCCCTCGCGTGCTTGACGCCACTTTTGCGTGGCCAGCCTCCATCGTATGTAACCTATACGTTCCAGCTGATCAAGTTCGAATTGTTTAGCGCACACGAGGGTGTAGCGCTATCTTGGCGAGCCATGCGTGGACTGGTTACGGCCCCATGGACGGGTCTTGAATCGACGGGAAAGTGCGTCTGCCATGTGCGGCATTGGTTACATGGCAAATGTATCGGCATGTGAAGAAGGCGGCTCTCGTCGTAACTTTGGACTGCTGTCGAACCTCTCCTGGAAGCAAACGCAGCAACGGGCGCGAACTACGGTATCGTAAAAGCACCAGACTGACAGGTTTAGTGCTTGACAAACGTTGCATGGCTACCGCCCATCTCACAGCGTGGGTCTGCAAAGCAAGCATGGATATCGAGCATCGTGGTCTCCGTTCGCCTAGTAGGGACCTGTCTGCTGAGGCTTGGGCGATGCAGATGAAGCAGCCATCCTGGCGTCTAGTCCTGCCCATCCATCGAACAGAAGTTTGAGCCGATCGTACTTCTCCTGTATTTGTGGCATGTGAGGTGGCGGAGTCATGTGCGCCGGTCCTTGAGACGCCTTTGCTGGGCTTGCTTGCTCTGGCTGTGCCTTGGGCATCAGATATGCGAGATTGGCTTGTACTCTACGCAAGCATTGAATGTACTCTTCCGAGGCTTGTACGGCCGGCTGTCCTTGCGCCTGGAGCTGAGCGACTTGCTGCGGACTAATAGCGCCGCCTTTGCCCTCGGCCTGTAGCCTGTTGACCTCTTGCAGCAACTCGACGTTGATCTCGAAAAGAAGGTTTATCCGCTGCTCCTCTCGACTTTGCGAAGCGGGCGATGGCGCTCCCTTGGGCGGGGACGCGGCGTTGCCATTGTTCACTTGAGACTGATTGACGGGCGTTTGAGGGAGCGGCGGCGCGGCCATGGGGTACTTGATGGGCGGTGTCTGATTCTCTTGCGGTTGAGCAGGGCTGGCTGCAGCATGTGGCGATAGGCGCTGCTGCGGAGAAGCGCTCTGTCTCACGGGTGGTGGCGGGTGGAAGTACGATGGGCTGCTGGCATACCCTTCTGTGGTTTCGTGTCAGCCGCGGTCGATCGATGTTTCGGCTTGGCAGGCCTCATGTCGCCCGCGTCATCGTCGCTGTGCCGGTGGCTGTCGAAGGTAAAACGTGCGGCCAGTACGAGTGCCAGTGCCAGCGCCAGAGCCAGAGCCAGAGCCAGTGCCAGCAGCAGCGACGGACGCAGGTGCAGCACGACTTGCCGTCGGCCTAATCTTTCAAGAGACGCAGGACGTGGGACGGGGTTCAGGTTCACTACTTACGCATCTGCTGCATGCCACCAGCAGCCACGCCATGTCCAGAAAATGCTTGGTTGCTGCTGCCGCCGTGCTGTGTGGAAGGGTTCGAGAAGGAGAGATGGCCTCCCACATGCGCGCCATGCTTGTGTTGTACCGTTGCTGATTGGAGCATTTGGAATTTTGGATCATGCTGGCCACGAATCAGTGTTAGCCTTTCCAATTGCAGCACCTGCCCTGATCCTGATTGCAGACAGCCAGACACGGTACACCACGCGATCGCTCATGGCCTTCACGACGAATGCACGTGACACCAGGGTAGCAGAACGAATTCGCCCACTAGCGCCGAGCTAAAGCTTTACGCTGGCAACATCGGCCAACACCACCCCCTTGCACCGACCACCACCACAAGCATGGGTGGTAAGACTACTGGCGTTGCATGCCTTTGCCTTTGCCTTTCCCTCCTTTGATATCTTGCTGACCGCTCTGCCCGCAGCAGGACGAGGAGGAGGCCGCGGCCGTGGTGCCTACTACAAGGCCCGTTATGGCGG
>LFZO01001303.1:0-15154 GCA_001578225.1 Pseudocercospora musae | reverse complement strand
TAGAGCCTCTACTATAGTACTAGGGAGTATCTTCTATATCTACCCTAGTTTATTCGTTAACTTGTCTTTAGTAGGTTTAGATACTATAAATACCTATAGGTCGCTACTTTCAAGTTTCTTAATAGCGATTATCCCTAGGTCTTTAAGTCCCTAAAGTATCTCTTAGTTAGTAAGGCCTTTTATCTTTTCTTACTCTTTCCTATAGCTAACCCTTATTATAATTATATAATTTTTAAGGGGGATTCTCTATATACTTAGTATAGCTAGCTAGCCTTAGGAGGTAGCCTATACCTATATTCTCGGTTTAGGTATTTTCGTAGTTTAGAGGTTCTATAGATAGGTTCGGAGAATATCTATAGTATCGGTATCTTTTAATTAGTATAGAAGCTAGGTCTAGGCTCGCTAGAGGAGGGAAAGGAGGGATAGGGAATCTAGGGCCTAGGGAGTATCTAGTGCCTTTTAGATATCTTCTATTAGGGCTTGTAGGTTCTTTTAGATATTTCTACTCGTTTTTAGCTAATTAGGCTATTCTTTCGGGCCCTTAGGGCCCGGTTTAGGTATTAGTTAGCCTTTAGTCTAGCCTTAGGATAGAAGCTAGATCCTTCCCTCCCTCTACCTTTCCTCGGGTCTACTATCGCGATATTGTTTCTAGAGAGGTAGACTCGTATCTCCTATACTCGTAGGCGTTAGCGCCTTAGCCTAGGAGTTAGACATGTTTTTAACGTAGGCTACTATCCTTCTTTAGAACGAATAGGATAGGTATACCTATAGGGCTATTACTATATTATATCTATCTATTAGTAAGGTTCTTATCTAGGTATTTACGTAGTATAGTAAGCTATTACTTACTAAGATTGTAAAGTAGCCTAAATAGAACCTCCCTATCCTCGATAAACTTAATCTTATAGTCTATCTCTTTAAATAGTAGTAATATCGATACTAGGTAATACTTAAATACCTTAATATACGTATCGTAGATTAGCTATAGAACATAGGCGAGCTATTTAGGTTTAATACTATTAGGTAGTATAGGCTTATCGTCTCCTTCGAGTAGATTAGTAGTAGTATTAGAAGGACTACTAGGATTATAGGATATAAGCTTATCTACGAACATTATCCTAGTATCCTCTAGATATTTACTAATATCGATATACTTAATATCGCCTTTCGAGGCAATACCGAAGCGCTACTACTAGCTACCTAGGTCTATAGTAATAGTATACTAGTTTAAAATAGGATTACTAATAATAATAGTAGCTCTATAATATAGATTATCTATATCGACTATGTAGGTAGTAAAGTCTAGTAGTTATTTATTACTAAGATTGTTCTTTAGGGCTATATATATAATAGGCTCTATAGGTTTTATACTAAGCTTCGTTAAACTAAGGAAGGATTAGTATATTAGTATAGAGTAACTATTAGAAGTCTAGGTATTTAGTAGTATAGTAGTCGATAGGGATACTAACTAAATTGCCTAGATCTAGTATAGCTTTAGCCTTATAGTTAGTATTATATATATCGTATAGGAGATAGTCGTAGGTAATTACTAGTACAATGTTATTAGTCTTATACTATACTAGGCTAATAATTAGTATAGCGCTTATTCTTTTTTTCGACTAATTAGAAGAGTCTATAATAGGGATAGTATTAGTATCCTAAAGCCTCTTCCTATATTTAGTAGTAGTATAGTCGATACGTTCTTAGTCCTTAGCCTTATTATAGTAGAAAAGGAGGTAACTAGTACTATTTCAATTAAAGTATTTATATCCGGTCGATAGCTTATTATTATTGTTATACGATTAGTTAGTATTATATAGCTAGCTACCTCTACTATAACCTCTACTATACTAACGCTTACCTCCTAGATAGCGACTATAGCTACAACCTCGTTATTAACTATTATTATTACTATTAGTATTGTTAGTACTATTAGGTTAGTCTTAGTTACTTCCTCGTCTATAGTTACTACCTTAGTTACTATAGTAGCTACTATTAGCTAGCGGTTTAGTCTTATAGATCTTTGTATCTAGTAGTATCTATTGTTTTATAGCTTACTTAGTAATATCGACTTCTATTATAAATCTAATATAGTTAAGATCCTTTTCCTATACTCGGTAGCGATCTAATTTAAGTATTAGGCCCTATTAGAGCTTAGGTCTTATCTTAGAGATCTATATAGTATCGGCCTTAATAGGTAGATTATCTTTAATAGTCTTTAGCTAGGTCTTAAAGACTCGTCCTATTTCATTAGCTTACTACTTAGTATATATATATTATTCTTAAGTAGGTTATTATCGTAGGATTAGATAACCTAGTATACTAGGCACAATCCGAGAAATTAGATCTAGGTACGGTCTCTTAGTAGGAACTAGATAATTGGTTTAGGTTCGGGTTCTAGGACCTATACTAATTTTAGGTCGTAATCTAGACTTTTTCTAGATTATATAAGTATTACTAAAACGACTAGCTATACTACTAGCTATATAAAGGAAGCTTTACTTTCGTACTACTTAGTACTCTTTCTATAGTATCTACCTATTGCCTAGGTCGCTATTACTATAGAAACCTTATATAGATTACGTTATAAATTTTAGAGCTTTATTACTAATCCTTACATTACGAAAACTTCGATATTAATATCCTATAATAACTATATAAGATAGCTCGAGATAAGTATCCTACTTAGTCTATTATATATAGTAGTAATTAGTAACTACATTAAGGCGACTATAAGCTTAGTAACTATATCTACGATACGAAAAATGAACCTAGTAATTATATATTAAGCCTAAAGTATTATGGGACAAAAGAGGAGTATTCTATATATAGGAAGACTAAAGTAGATACAAAACGAGTCTTATAGATATCTAAGACTAAACAAGCCTTAAGAAAGAAGAAAATAGCTAAGTAAACTATATTCTAACGATAGCTAGAGGAGTAGAAGGAGAGATCTAAGTAGAATAAAGCTATATTCTAGTATAAAAGTAAGGCCGAATAAGAAGAGAAGCTATCTAACCTAAGATTAGTCTTCTTATAGTAGAGGAATAGAGGATAAGTATTACTATAGCTAGCTATATAGCTAGCGTTATTAGATTTATTATTAATCGAATACTAATATAATCTAGGAAAGAGATTAAGGTAAAGGACAAAGAGGATCTATACGATAAATATATAGTAGTAGATATTTTAACTAGTATAAGCTTAATAGAGATANAAGAAGAGAAGCTATCTAACCTAAGATTAGTCTTCTTATAGTAGAGGAATAGAGGATAAGTATTACTATAGCTAGCTATATAGCTAGCGTTATTAGATTTATTATTAATCGAATACTAATATAATCTAGGAAAGAGATTAAGGTAAAGGACAAAGAGGATCTATACGATAAATATATAGTAGTAGATATTTTAACTAGTATAAGCTTAATAGAGATAGTACTCGACGATTATCTAATAGAATAGTATAAATAGAGTAACTTAGATATAAAAGATCTATGTATAGATTCTAAGAACTAGGATTTTATTAATCTAAGTTAGGCTCTTATTCTAAGTTATAAAGCTAAGATGTAAGAGGTAGCTAAGGAGCTTTACTACTTGAAATTTCTCGATATCGAGTTTTATATAGTATATATATATATTAGTATAAGGCTATTTATTCGATATAGAGAAAGCTATAGGCAATCGAGTAGTTTAAGAGGAATACAAAGACTAAGGTCTAGATTGGAAAGCTATTAAAGGTAGTAGGAAATAGTAGAGTTTAGTTATATCCTTTATAGCTAGCTATATAGCTAGCTAAAAAGTTAGATCTTACTAACAATTCTATAGAAAGCTTTAAGTTAGGAACGCTTCCCTATACTATACGAAATCTATATCCTTACTAAGTATATAGTTATTCGAAATATTAATATATAGGATAAAAGCTTTCTACTACACTTTAGAAGTATGCCTTACTTAGATTAGCCTAGCTACTAGCCTTAGAACTATAATCTCTACTACTACTATTTTAAGGATATAGTATACCTAGGATATATAGGAGTAAAAGCTCTCTACTATTACTTCGATATTAAGAGGAAGTAGCTAGAGGAGACGAATAGGTACTATAAGATACTAGCTAAGCTAGGCTATAAGAGAATATTAAAGCTAAAGTACCTCTTAACGATATATCTTAGTAATTCGAAAGATAGAATATGTCTTAGCTTAGGATAAGTAGCTATAGACTATATATACTCTACTTATATAGTAGTAGATACTACTAGAGTATAGTAGATAACTAAAGATATAGTTATGTAAGATACCGAGTAGATAGCTATAGACTAGCTTATATAGTAGTTTATATAACTACTAAAATAAAGATTACAAGTACGTAACTATACATCCTAGAATGTCTATCCTTCTTAGTAGCCTAGCTATCTATATTATTGAAATTTTGTCTCGTATCTAGCTATCTATAATTTTATCTTATAGTTTATACCTTTTTACCTTTCTTTCTTACTTTAATAGTAATCTATCTAACTATTAAAGCTCCTTAGGACTCTTAGTCCTTAATCCTAAGATTACTATCTAAGTCGCTATTTTACTATCTACAAGCTACTATACCTCTCAATACTAACCTCCTTAATGTTCCTACTATCCTAAATACTCGTTTACTACTAAGTCTACGAATAATAAGGTTACGATTATACTCTAGATAGTTAGAAGGAGTATAGACTAGATCTTAAGGACGAAGAGGAAACAATAGAGCTTTAAGTCTATCTATCTAAAGTCCTCTAGGAAGACGAAATAATATCTTACTATCGACTATTTGAATAAGAAGTAGTCTAGTAGAGACTTAGTCCTTTACTAGAGATAGTTAACGTTCTCGTTAATCTTCGATATCGATAGTCTAACGAAATCTCTTCTCTCCTAAGAATACTTAATTAAGGGCCCTATTAGTTATTAATCTAGCTATCTTCGATAAATAGGATAATGTTTATATCTAGAAGAAGGAATCTTACGAGCCTTTTTATTAATAGGTCTAAGAGACCTAGTAGAATATAGTAAAAAGCTCTTATTATTCCTTACTCTAGAGGCTATAGAATATCTAGAAGTTTCCTATTAATTAGGGAAGTAAGGATAGGAATAGTTTTATCTAGAAGTATTTAACTATAGGAGCTAAATATAGGACGATTACTATACTCGATAGGCTTAAGGATTAGCTAGTAGTAATATGTAATTTCTATAGGCTACTTATAAAGCATCTATGAATTAGGAATAGTAATACTACTACTACGAAGTATTTAAAGACTCAAAAGTATCGTTTAGTATAGGGAAATCGATAGGAGGAGGTAGATACTAAATTTTAGACTAAGGTAAGAGTACTTCCCTATAGCTAGCTATATACTAGCTACTTAGGATACAATAAATAAGTCTAATAATATTATACTAAGGAAATAAGGACGTATATATAGTTAATACTAGTAAGTATAGTCTCGAGGATTTCTATTAACTAGTAAACGAGATAATAATTATTAATAGACTTCTAGAAGACTTCTTCGAGAGGGAATTAGTCTAAAAAACATACTACTACCTTACTAACAATCTATACCCGTTTCTCTTAGTAAGTACTTAATATAGTAATTTTATATAAAATATAGAGAGTACTATTAAAGAGATTAAGGATCTACTAGCGCTAGCTAACCGAGTAGCAATCGCAATTAATAGCTAGTTAAATAGAATAATATAGACATTATTCCTCTCTATTATACTTTACTTTATCGATAAGTAATAGAAATACTATAAGGTAATAATCGGATTTCTCGAAATTGTAGGAATCTACTCTAGAGGAAATATAGTAGGTTTAGTCTAAAAAGCGCTAGAGTAAGTTAGAGTTTATACTAAGCTAATTGCAATTATAATAGATAACGTAAGTAATAATACAACGCTCTATAAAAACTTATAGATAGTCCTCCTAGTAGCTATCTTATACTAATACTAATTTTAGATAAGAAGTAGTTAAGAAACTTAGTTAAACTATTATAATATAAATAATACTATCTATCGAGCTATTAGAGGATACTAACGAGGAATATAAGAACGATTCTAGGTCTAAGGACCTAACTAGTCTCGCGATAGAGTCGATAGATATAGACCTACTATTCGACGTAAGAGTAATAATTCCCTTTCCTAAGAAGTTTCTTTATCTAGCCTATATAGTACAAATCGCTATCTAGGTACTATTTACGAAATTAAAGCTAGTACCTTAGAAGAACAAGTAGTAGAAGATATTAGACGAAAAGAAAGTATAGGATAAGCTAAGTACTTTAAAAGTAGCTATAAAAGCTTCTAAGGAATAGAGTCTTACTATAGTTATTTATAAAGTAAGTACTATTAGTACTTATAGCTAGCTATATAGCTAGCTACTAGTTTTCTTAACTAAGTAATCTAGATCTACTAGATAGTAATCTATAGTAACTCTAGCTTATAGCAATAGTACATATTCGTACTTACCTAGACAAACCTTATAGACAAGCCTTAGATTAATAGTAAAAGTATCGCTTAGAATAAGAAATAGTAATCCTAGCCTCTAAAATAACTACTTCGCCTAACCTAGGATATTAAGACTAGATTCGACTCGTTATTCTATATTCTAGTCTAAGTATATAAACTATACTATATAGTAGACTAGTACTATATTAATTAATATATCGAATAGCTAGCCTTAACTAAGGTAGAGTAGAGATAGGCCGAATATCTTATTTTAATTATAAGACTATATACTATTATTACGAATATAATAGATAGGACCTAAGGACTAATAATCTATTAGGTACTTAGGTATTATAACTAGCTCTTTAAGGAACTAGGTCTATATATAACGAAGCTAAGTAAAAAGAGTATTCTCTAGAAGATTACTATAACGAAGATACTTATAGTATTGAAATAAAAGCTTAATAACTATTCTTTAGCTACTTTCGAGATCTTCGGCGATATCTATAGTATTGTAGTCCTCCTTTATCCAATATAGAGGACCAAATTCTAGTAATAGGACAAGTAGAGGAATAAACTAAAATAGGAAGAGTACTACTAGTTAGTATTAAAGAAGCTTATTAAGGAATACTCTAATTATATAGTATATAGAGCTAAGGAATAGTAACTATAGAAGAAGGTTAAGAAATCGCGAACGTCGTTTATATTTAGTACCTAGGCCCCTAAATAGGACGAGATCGAGGCAAGGGAAGCTCTAGATAAACTCGAGATATATTAAAGGTAAAGTAAGTACTACTATTAGTATAGTTATTATCCTAAGCTATAAGCTACCGAGAATTAGATTTATCCTATCTTATAAACGATTTCTTAGAGGATAATATATTACGTATATAGTCTCGAATTACTAAGAGTTATCTAATAATTACTACAATTGCTCGAGATATCCTAGTAATTCCTTAGATAGGAATCGGAATAGAGTACTCGTTTAGTATTAAGTAGTATTAGTACTAATATAATCGAATATATAGTTCGACTATCTTTAAGATAATTATAATTAATTAGAATTTTCTTATATAGAAGAAATATTAAGGAAAGAATAATCCTTATACTATAATATTAGATAACTTACTTAGAGAGGAAGTAAGGATTAAAAAAAGAGGAGAGTAAGAACTAGGATAAAGAAGAAGATACTCGATTTAGCTCTTCTACCTAATTAATTAGTAATAACGAGGAGGAAGGTAATAAGCCCTCGAAGCGAAAGTAGAAGCAACTTTAGGGAATCTAGATAGGAATCCTAAAAAGAGGATCTATAGATAGTAAGGTTAAGGAAATTAATATAGCTAGCCTTATAGCTAGCTAAGTAAAGTCCCTCAGATCTATACTAAGCTCTAGGCACTATATCTAGATACAAGTCGCTACCTATATATAGTTAGTTATCCTTATTATTATACTAACCTAAGAACTAACTATACGAGTTTTTAATAAAGTATACTATCTACTCTACTATATATACTCTATTTATACTATAGTCGCTATCTAGCTATATAGCTAGCTATAGTAAGTAGCTATTACCTTATCTATACTATACTTATACAAGTATAGCCTATAGCCCCTCTAGTTTCTAATCTAATAAATCGCAATTCGTAGACGTTAAGGAGAAATAGTTAGGAAGTAGTAGCTAAACATTATACAATATCTATTCCTCTATCTCTATACTTATAGGATAGATATATTTAGTAGCGCTAAGGAATAAAGAAAGAAGGATAACGATATAGCCTTACTAGTAGATAGAGGCTATACTAAGATCTATCTACTATATAGAGTATATATTATTTACTTTACTCTCTACTAAGCTTTCTATACTAAGAATATATCTATACTATTATTTAAAGAGCTATATTATATAGTATATAAGATTGTATTAAATAAGAAGAACTAAGAGCTATATTAGAAGATTATAGACTTTAAGGAGAAATAGTTAGGAGATATAGTATAGCTAGCTATAGGTTAGAAGTTATTATTCTATCTATACTATACTCGAAGAAGTATAGTAGACAACGCCTTCTACTTCTTATTTCTCGAATTCTATTAACGAGAGTACAAAATAGGTATTAATATATACTTTAATATATATAAGCTAATCCTAACCTATAACGTTAGTAGTAAGTAGAATATAGATAGTACTTTTAAGATATAGCTTACCTTAGGATTAATAGATATATATATCCTAGAGTCGTCCTTTAGTATCTATAATTTAAGTAAAAGAAGTACGAAGCTAAGGATAGAAGAGTATAATAAAAGATATAAAGGAAGATCCTATACGATATATAGTACTACTACGTAACTACCGATAAGTACTAAGTCGAGTAACTAGAAAGTAAGCTAGAAAACCGGCTAGTAATAAGGAAGTAGTCGTTATCTTACCTATACTAAATTCCGATAAGTATAGTATATAAAGCCTCTCGCTTCCTATCTCTCAAATTCTATTAATAATAGTATAAAGGAGCTCGCTATAGATACCGCGTTCTTTAGTATATACTAAGGAAGATCTTTTATAATATAAAGCGCTACTATATAACTACTAAAAAGTATTAAGTAAAGTAACTAGAGGTTAAGCTAGAAAAACGGCTAGCTATATAGCTAGCTATAGGTAAGTAGCTACTACCCTACCTAGACTATACGCGAATAACTATAGCTAACGACGTCCCTATCTTTATTTCTAATAAATTCTATTAACGACGATAAACCTAAGGATAGAAAAGTATAATAAAAGATATAAAGGAAGATCTTACACTATATATAGTACTACTACGTAACTACTAATAAGTATTAAGTAAAGTAACTAGAGGTTAAGCTAGAAAAACGGTCGGCTATATAGCTAGCTATAGGTAAGTAGCTATTACCTTACCTAGACTATACTCGAATAACTATAGCTAAAGACGCCCCTAACTTTATTTCTAATAAATTCTATTAACGATAATAAAGCTAAGGATAGAAAGGTATAATAAAAGATATAAAGGAAGATCTTATATAATATATAGCGCTACTATATAACTACCGATAAGTATTAAGTAAAGTAACTAGAGATTAGGCTAGAAAAACGGCTAGCTTTATAGCTAGCTATAGGTAAGTAGCTATTACCTTACGTAGACGATAATAGTATACTAAAGTAGAAGACTAAATAGGCCTTATAGCTCGTCTACGCCTTTAATATAGGAAGTAAGATTCAATTTAAGGATATATACAAAGTTATCTATAATAAGTTAAAGATACTCTTTCCTCTCGATAGTCTCGGAATATATATTATTATATATACTATCTCTTATATAGATACTATTATTTAATAGTCTACTAATCTATCGGTTAGTATATAGCCGGCTAGCTATAGGTAAGCAATTGTTACCTAACCTATATTATACTCGAACAAGTATAGCCTACTATATCTCTAGTTTCTTATCTTATAGTTTTAGAGTAACTTTCGGTAGGCGAAAGGTTTCTAATAGAGCTAAAGATAGTATTGTAGGATTACTAGGTCTATAAAGGTATACTAATAGATATCTTAATATATATAGACTACGTCTACTATACCGATTACTACTAGCCTTCTATCTTTACTAAGTCTATAGGGCTCTTTCGTAACTAGATCTTACAAACGCTACTATAACTAAATAGTAACGACCTCCTCGAGTACCTTATAAACCTTATCCTTAACTAGATTTAGATAAATCGAGATAGCGAGGATATATAGCTATATCTTATTAAGTTAGTTATATATATAGCTAACTATAGATAAGTAGTTATTACTTTACTTATACTTTACTTAAACAAGTATAGCTTATAGCGCCTCTAGCGTTATATCTAAAGATCTCTATCGATAATAGTAAAAAGGAAGTTTTTTATAGATACTATATCCTTCGATCCTTTTATTAAGGTATATTTATTAATGCGATTTCTTAGCTTAGTAGTAAGCTCGAGTAAGTAATATAGCTTACTAGAAGCTAAAAGTAATAGTATATTCTTCGTCTATCTAATAGTCGCTAGCTAGCTATATAGCTAGCTATAGGTAAGTTACTATTATCTCTCCTAGACTATACCTAAACAAGTATAGCTTATAGCGCCCCTAACTTCATTTCTAATAAATTCTATCGACGATTGTAAAAAGGAGTTCGCGAGAGGAACTATAGTATTTAATCTTATAGTAAGTAAAATTTTATATAATATATAGTACTACTTCGCTTATACTAATCTTCCTATTAATTCCGAGACATATTTATATAATACTATAATAACGCATATATACTATTTATCTAAGTATAGTCCTAAATTATATACTATGCCTTTGTATCTACGAAATTACAATGCCTCTAAAGATAGTATCTACTAGTAGAACTACTAATAAGTAATAAGTAAAGTAACTCAAAGCTAATCTAGAAGATAGGTACTTTATTAGTCTTAGGTAATATAGAGCTTAGGGCTATATAGCCGGCTCTAGGTTAGTAGCTATTACCTTATCTATACTATACTTAAACAAGTATAGCTTATAGCCCTACTAGCTTCTTATCTTATAAATCCTATCTATAATAGGAAAAAAGAGTTCTCTATAGATACTATACTCTTCTAAGTATATCTCTTTAATATACGAACCTTATAATATAATAGCTAAGGAAGAGTAGGCCTTTACTCTATAGCTAGCTATATAGCTAGTCGTTTTTCTATTTGTTATAAGCTAGTCGTAAATGTTACTATAATAACGTTTCCCTATATATATACCTAGTCTTCTTTTATCTATCCCTTTCTTCCTTTTATATCCTAGAAAAATGCCTTTCTATAGATATACGATTATCGATAACCTAGATAGACTTTTTAGTTCTTTTAACGATAGAAATCGTCGAGATAATAGCTAAGAAATAGATTGTAAGTTATTACTCTCTCTTCTTAGAATACTACTATTATCTCTACCTATATTAATACAAATAACAAAACTACGACTTCCTTAGGATAAGTTAGTCTATATTCTATCTAAGACTAGTACTAATTCTTTTTAGCTATAGTAGAAACTAACGAATAACCTATTTATACTAGTAATACTATTAGTTAGAAAACATAGATTCCTTAGAAGAAACCTATAAGGAGCCTTCTAACTAAGAGTCCTTAGAAACAACGTAAAGGCTAGTTATAGCCTATAAAGTAGGCATTAAGACGTAGGAAGAGTATCGCTTTTAAAAGTAATACTAGTAGTAAGAAGTTTAAGTAGAAGTAAGGCATAGTTGTCCTCTAGGAGACTTAGTTCTATTAAAATACTAAAGGTATAGATCTCTTAATAAACAAGCTTCCTTTCTAGTAGCTCGTTAGGAAGATAGTACTATATTATAAAGCTAACCTACGCTTTTAGAGTACTACGATTAAAGCTCTATAGGAAGTAAGCGAGGTATTCTTAATAATTATATTCGAGTTATCTAACCTACTTGCAATTTATACTAAAAGGATAACTCTATAGTAGAAAGATATATAGCTTATTACAAAGATCTAGGTATAACTTTTAGGAGAGTAATACTAATAATTCGAGATAGTTAGTCTAAGTCTTTATAGCTATTTCTTCGATACTTATAGTCTTATTATAGCTAGCTATACTATCGGCTATATATTTAGCTTTACCTATTATTTCAATATTGTATCGAATCCTACCTAGTCGTATATATATTATCTACTACTCTTACTATTATTAAGCTTTATTACGTTTTTTTTAGTTATTGCTTATTAGATTTTTAATATATACTCTCTATCTATAGCTAGCTATACTACTAGCTATAGATTTAGCTTTACTTATTATTTCGATATCGTATCGAATTTTGCTTAGTTATATATATTCTATACTCTACTCTTACTATTATCGAGCTTTATTATATTCTTTTTAGCTATTACTTATTAGACTTTTTAATATATACTCTCTAACTATAGCTAGCTATACTTCTAGCTATAGATATAGCTTTATCTATTACTTTAGAATTGTATTAAATCTTGCCTAGTTATATATATAATATCTTCTTTTCTTACTATTATCGAGTAGTCTTACTATTATTAGGATCTTATTATATTACTTTCTATTATTTCCTACTTACTTTCCTAGAAATAGTAGTAATAACGTTATATTATAATAACCTATAATACAATTATATATAATAATAACTTTCTTTAATTCGGCTTTTATACTATATATTACCTATTCTTTCCCTATACTATAGTTCTATATCTTTAGTTAAATGCCTACTAGATATATACTATATTAATTTTATTATTAAAATATATCTAACTCCTAGGCTAAGGCGCTAGCGCCTACGAGTATAGGAGACACGAGTATACCTCTCTAGAAACAATATCGCGATAGTAGACCCGAGGAAAGGTAGAGGGAGGGAGGGATCTAGCCTCTATCCTAAAGCTAGCCTAAAGGCTAACTAATACCTAAACTAGGCCCTAAAGGCCTAAAAGACTAGCCTAATTAGCTAAAAGCGAATAGAAATATCCAAAAGAAGCTACAAACCCTAATAGAAGATATCTAAAAGGTACTAGATATTCCCTAGGCCCTAGATTTCCTTTCCCTCCTCTCTCTCCTCTAGTAGGCTTAGACCTAGCTCCTATACTAACTAAAGGATACCGATACTATAAACATCCTCTAAACCTATCTATAGAGCCTCTAAACTACTACGAAAGTACCNAGGGAGGGATCTAGCCTCTATCCTAAAGCTAGCCTAAAGGCTAACTAATACCTAAACTAGGCCCTAAAGGCCTAAAAGACTAGCCTAATTAGCTAAAAGCGAATAGAAATATCCAAAAGAAGCTACAAACCCTAATAGAAGATATCTAAAAGGTACTAGATATTCCCTAGGCCCTAGATTTCCTTTCCCTCCTCTCTCTCCTCTAGTAGGCTTAGACCTAGCTCCTATACTAACTAAAGGATACCGATACTATAAACATCCTCTAAACCTATCTATAGAGCCTCTAAACTACTACGAAAGTACCCGAACTAAGAATATAGGTATAGGCTACCTCCTAAGGCTAGCTAGCTATACTAAGTATATAGAGAATTCCCCTAGAAAGTTACATAATTATAATAAGGGTTAGCTATAAGGAAGAGTAAGAAAAGATAAAAGGCTATACTAACTAAGAGATACTATAGGGACTTGAAGACCTAGGGATAATCGCTATTAAGAAACTTAAGAGTAGTAACCTAAGGGTTTGTATAGTATCTAAACTAGCTAAAGATAAGCTAATAAACGAACTAGGATAGATATAGAAGATACTCCCTAGTACTATAGTAGAGGCTCTAATATACTAGGTACTAGTATATAGTTTTAGGACTATAGGATCCAACCCTAAGGACCTAAGCTATATCTATAAGATATAGGAAGAGAACGGAAGACTCTATCTATACCTTAGGATATCTTAGATAGCCTAGCTAAAAAGTCGAAAGGTAATAGAAGGTAAGATATACTCCTCTATTATCCTAAATATATAGAGCTTAGCCTAAGTAAAGGAAATAATATAGAAGGGCCTAGTATCCTAAGGTACCCTTCTTACTATAGAGGGATTCAATCCGAAGTAGAGATCTATATAATACCTAAAATGTAGACAATTTAGGTATATTGCAAAATACTATAGAGCCGAATAGGTATATAGAAAATGTATAGGACTATATAGAATAGACAAATACTAAGGGATAATAAGGAAGTATAGTAACTACTAAGGTACCTATATAGTATAGTTAGTATTATGTAAGGTAAAACAAGTAGCTATTGCGAAAGCAAGGGTATTTAGAGACTAAGTAACTAAGAGCTAGAGTTATGTAACCTATCTAAAAGACCTAAAGGACTTAGAAGGGTAGATAACTATTGGATCTAAGAGAAAAGTTAGAAGTATAAGCCTAGACCTAGAAATAGACAATAGGTTAAGAAGACTACTAGGGAGACCGATAGGTACAAACTCTACTATCCTAGTAGATAGATTATAGAATACTAACATCTCTTCCTTATTTCCCCTAGCTATAGGCTACGAAGGGTAACTAATCTAAAGCTAAAGCTAGAGCTAGGAAGCTATAGAAGATATATAGGCCTACTAAAATACCTAAGATAAATAGTAGCTAAGGGAAGCTTACTATCCTATAGTACAATACTAACTATAGTATAGACAAGATCTAAATCCCTTTTCTCTAATAGCTAGACCTAAAGGAGTACTAGATAGTAGCGATCTACGAACTATAGATTAGCCCCTATAATAGGAATATAGTAGTATACCTAGGATAGTATACTATACTCCTAGGAGTAGTATACCTAAGGGTTACTATATATATATCTAAGGAGATTAGTATATAAATATAGAATACAAAAGAATACTCTAGAGATATAGTTATAGTTAGACTGTTTATAGATAATAGATAGGTTAATATTCCAAACTACTACAACCTATCTAGCTAAACTAGTAACTATATCCTAGGTATCCTCCTACTAATAGAGGATATAACCTAAGCAAAAGAGGAAGAAGAGATTATCCTACTAGGGGATTTCAACCTATACTTACCTAGGTAGGAAGGAAACAATACCTAGAACTAATACTAGGGAACTAAGTAGAAAATAATAGAAAGTAACGTAATTGAACCTCGATAATAGTAAGACTACTCGATAATAGTAAGAGTAGAA